>JACDJE010000957.1:5767546-5860665 GCA_016647715.1 Pavo muticus | reverse complement strand
GTTTTCTGACAGATACAAATGATACCCAAAGGCTTTCTTAAAACGCGGCGAATGACGGGAGGAGAAAGGGTTTTCCTATTCGGGTTTCTGCAGCTGGAAGCAAACGGGGTGGGGGGGTTCTCCTCGGCCCTCCTGTCCCGAAAATTCAACCATCTCCTGGGATAACTCCGTTTTTCCCAAGAGCCATTCGGCGCAGCCCCACTCTGGCTCTGCTCCGTGGCCCTCTCCGCATCCCTCAGACCACGAGCACCGAGCAAATCCGAAACCGCTGTCAGCAGCCACTCGGTTTTAGTCCCGGTTGTCCGCAGCCTGAACAGAGTGGGATCAGCAATGCCACTGCCAGAGGATGGACAGCTCGGGGTGCGGGGGCTGCTTCTCTCGGTGGGGAGGGGGAAGAAAGGGGGAAAGTGCCGTATAGTCCCACAATTCCCTCTCCGAGCAGAGGGAACATGCTTTTCTTATTAATTGATGGAGGAAGGGGCACCGGCGCTTGCAAGGCAGCCTGCTCATGTTACTCTGTGCATCTTTAGGTCCGAAATGTGTTTGGTTTGTGGACTAAAATGATGCCTCTGGTGCAGGGTAGTCTAAGGGCCGGGTACTCCGATGGCGTTTTCTTGAGATCGTTCTTCGGCAGAAAAAGGGGCTGCGTTTGGTACCACCGATGCTACGTTTCCTTGTGGGTTTCCCTCACCTTGTTTTGGGCGAGCAACCTCTTAATTGCTGCAGCATTTGGACGAGGGAAACGCATTTCCCCTAAACAGAACATTTCCTGAAGGGCAGAAATATTCTGATAACGCGCTTCAATGTTCTCAGAACAGCCGCGAATCTCTGCAGAGCCGCACGTTTCCTGCCTTAAAAAGCAACATCGGTGAAACAATTCACCTTTGTGTGCACTCAGCACCCTCTCTTCTATTTTCTTTTCCTTCCTTCCCTCCCTTCTTTTTTTTTTCCCCTCCTTTTTCTTATTTTTCCTCCCACATAGGCTCTGCGCTGCCCCGCGATGAGGAGCGGGGACAATTTTCTTTCCAGTTTCATTGTGGGAACGGCCGTATCTTAACGGGCACATCTCAGCCAGAGATAGGAGAACGCCACCGCCTTCCAGAGGGCTGCGCTAATCAGCGCACGGGGCAAGATATAAAAGTTCAGGGCAAATAAAACGAATTAGTTTTATTAGCACGTTTAGGAGGCGGTCTAACGAAGGAATTCGGCTTTACTAGAGAATGTTTTCTCCTCCCCTTTTGTTATTTAAAAGCAGCATCTATGCGGGCTGCTCGGGACGGGGGGGAAATAACGCACCGTTCAACCCGCAGTGATTTTCTCCGAGGATCGCGCTCTTCTCTCTACCCGATAAGGAGGACAGAGCCCGGGAAATACACGATTTCACAATGAAATCTGCTCGAACAATAAAACCAATAGCAAAGGAGAGGCTCGGGGCCGTTCGGCGGCGGCTGTCGGGGGTAAATCCCTGCCCCGCTCAGGGATTCGTTCGGCTAAACCGTGTCCGGGGAACGGTGCCACCGCTCCGGCTCGGTATCTCCAGGACTCGGCCCGTATTTCAGTCACCAGAAGGATTTTGGGGACGTTCTCCAAGCGAAGCAGCTCTCAGCAATTATTTGGAAGTCGGGTTTTAGCTCAGAGGCGCAGGGAACGCACCCCTTGGTTCGGGAGGCAGAAATTACCTATTTTAAGACTGTTAGGAAACAAGCAAACGGCGTCTCGGTCCTCGCTACTCGCATTGTATTTGTTTTTTGTTGTTGTTGTTGTTCAATTCGTGTCTCGGCGTTCGTGTTCGCTGACAGCGAGGTTGACTAAAGTTAAGGAATAAGGACGAAATAACAGAAAACGCTCCTAGGGACGATTTTTTACGCGACACCTGAAAATTCTTCTAAAGGTACCGTCGGGGGGGAATTCCGCACGTCCATTCAGCGGAGTTCACACGCGGAAATAAAAGCCTTTTTCCACCGCTCCGAGAATTTCGCCCCCGTTGGACGGAGCGGAGTTGCGGGACATTGCTGGAGCGTGGGGGTTCCTAAAGGTGTGCCCGTTTTTTTTTCAATCAGAAAGTAAATAATAATAATAATAATAATAATAATAATAATAATAATAATAATAACAACAACACACACACACGCAAAGAAAAAAAAAGCAGGGGAATGGAAGAATATTCTTTTTCCGAACAGGGAATTAATTGAACGGCAGCCCAGGCTCTCTCCGTCCGCGTCTCTTCCGCGGCCGCGCAGCCCCGGCTGAACCCCCGCAGCCCCCCACGCACCCCATCCCTCCACCTGTCCCGGCTCAACCCCTCCGCGCTGCCACCCCCGGACACCCCAGGAGCCACGATCCGGCCGCCCCTTCCGAGGACACGGAGGACCATAGCAGGGGCCGTGCTTTGCTCCGCGTTGCTCCGCGCCCCGAGGAGAAGAGCTCGGGGTTGAAAACGGTGCGCTTACGAGAAAATAATAATAACACAACAACAGCGACGACGACAAAAATCTGAAATAAAGTGAGGTAACCCCTTTGGAATTGCGTTTCCATGCGTATTTGTCAGTGCTGACGAAGCGCAGAGGCCCTGAAAAGAATTTACGCGCTAGAACGATGCCAGGGGCCGCGGCCGTGCGCGGGGCGCGGTGCTGCGGGGCGGGCGGCGACGCGGAGCGGTGAGGGGCGCAACCCCCCCCTCCCCCCCGCGGCCCGGCCCGGCCCCGCTTTGTTTGCCGGTCCGAACCGCGCGGACCCGCACCGCTCCGCACCTCCGGAGAGGGGTAAACGGGGCCGGGACGCGACCCGAGGGACACGGGGGGGGAAGGGCTCCATGCCTTGCCTGGGTTCCTGCCCTTCTCTCCATGCATGTCCGTGCCCGGGCCATGATCGGGCATTTACTGCACACCTGTGTACGGATCCAGAGTATCACACAGGGAGATGCGCGTATTTTATTTGTCTTATACATGCCTTCTATATGTCTTATATACACCTTTTGTATGTCTTACATACGCTTTATGTATGTATTATGCACGTCGTACGTGGGTCTCAGGGCACTCTCTTGCTCTGCTCTTTAGGAGCTGGGAGGGCTCCTGTCGCACAGAGCCATCTTCACCCGTTCTACCCGGGACAACATACATATTGTCGGCACAAACCGGTCCTCCCCACATTTGCATTTTTCTCTTTCCCCACCCAGGCCCGCTCCGTTTCGGGGAGCCGGGGATATCCCTTCCCTGCATCCCTCTCCTCTAGGCGTTACGTCACGGCCATCCCCGCGTGATGTCACGCCCCGTTTCCCTGACGTCACGCCTTGCATCTTTTGATGCTGGAGGAAGGGAAGCGAGGCCGCAGCCACGGGGCAGCCTCCCACCCATCCCCGCGGGGACACCCCCTGAGGGAACCGTGACCCTCGTGGGCGTGGGAAGGGCCGAGGAGGACTGGGGCCGGGGGCCGTGGTGGTGTTGCTTGGGAAAATTCCTCGCAGCGCCCGCCCGAGCCGGACCCGGGGCCCACGTAGCCGTGACTCCCCCGGCCGAGGGCTACAGGGCCGCAAATACACCGCTCCTTTCCTCCTGCCATAAATAATGCAAGAACGAGCCGCGGCTCTTATGAATAAACCAGAGGTGGCTACGCCAGTGGTAACTCCGTTAAGAAGAGGACGAGGAACGACCGAACTGGAGAAGCACCCAGTGGTCTCGGAGGGGCCCCACAGTCCCTCCCCATTGTCCCGGGACAAGCCCTGCGCCAGAGACCCTGCAGGAGCTTTCCTACTTTTGGAAAGGAGTTCCCACCCCCGGCTGGCGGCCGCTTTTGTAGCCAACGCAAAACCACCTGGGCTGTATATCAGGCAGCGAAGTTAAGAAGTCTCCGCCAGCTTTTCCTCTTCAGATTTATTAGCATTGTATGGACTCAGATTCAGTCTATAAATTATTGGGAATCGTTACGAAAATGAAAGCGTCTCCTCCCAAGTGCACCTCTGCCCGAGAGGGAAGCCCTCCAAAAACAAACAAACAAACAGACAAACAAACAAACACATAACAATAAAAATAACAGCAGTGAGGCAAGGGATAAGGGAAACGTTCCCCAACCAAAACTAACCCAATCCAACCCAACCCAACCCAAGCCCAGCCAACTCAAACCAACTCAATTCAACCAAGACAAACCAAACCAAACCAAACCAAACCAAACCAAACCAAACCAATTCAATCCAATCCAATCCAATCCAATCCAATCTAAACATGGCCCAACCAAACTCATCCAAAGCAAAGTCAGTCAAAACAAGCCCAAGCAAAGCCAAGGCAAACCAGCCAACCTTCACCTGGCGACCCTTCCCTGGGCCCCGTGGAAGGCAGTTGGCTGCAGGAAAACAACATCAATAATAAAACCCTCCCAAAAGTGCCCGGCTGAAGGTGCTGGGGGTGGTGAAGGGCCACCGCCACTGACTGAAGCAGGAGACATCGACAGGGAGGTGACAGCCGCTGGAGGTGCACAGCTCCTCTGTGCGCATAGCCAGCTGCGCTGTGACAGGAGTATTTTTAAAGCTCCCCGATAGTGAAAATGCCCCCTGCATGAGTAGATGAGCGATTATTAGTCTCCAGCCCTTGCATCCAGCCTTTGCTGCGTGGTTCTGGCCCACGGATACCCTGGCGGGTTGGGAGCAAGCAGGCAGGGGAGATGCGCACAGCGCGCGCGGAGTGCGCGGTGCCCCGCGGAGATCGGACCGCTCCGGAGGAACGGAGTTCGCTGTCGAGGCGTAACGGGGGTGGTGTCCGTCGGTGCCATTTCTCGTGGGTCCTAGACCAAGCAGCATCACCCTAACAGAGCCATGTAGAGACCCGAGTGTACGCCCCAGGGCAAGGAAAAGCTCAGCACCATCTTGCTGGGGCTGTGAACACCCCCGCCGGCGTGGCTCTAAGGGGAAATCGAGCAGCCTCCAAAAAACGGCGAGCACGAAACGAGCCCCGACACGGACAGCTCTGCGGCCACCCCGTCCGAACCGGGTCCCCCTCGAGTGCCCAGGAGCGGGCAGAGGGAAGCGGAGAGGGGGAAGAAACCCAGCCGAGAAAGCATGTTAAATCGCTCAGGGTAGGAAGGTGGAAAATTACGCTGGCTCCTAGCCGGCCTGTCCTCCTCTACGCAGCCAGGAGAGCAATTTTCCTAAGAAGTTGAGCAAAACGAAATCAGCCCCTTTTGGATCTGCAGCCCCCGTCTCTCCGTGGCACGGCCAATCTCTGGCTCCGCGGGCGCTCAGGGTTCCCCCGGCCGCCCCCGCCACNGGGGGGGGGAGGGAGGGAGCCGCCCGGCTCCCAGATTCTCTCCACGGGTTAAACCCGGCAGCACCGCGCTCGGTTCTCAGCCTCCGCCGCCGCCCCCTCCTCACTGCGCGCGGCCCCGCGGAGGCTGCGCCCCTCGGAGCGCCCCGGCCCTCCCCTCCCCGCGCAGCGATGGCGCAACGCTCTTTCACCGTCGGTCTGAGGGATGGAAAAAGCTGCGAGGGAAGAAGGGATGGCGGAGTCAATTTAAAAAATAACAATAATAAAAAGAATCCCGTATTAAATACGAAGAGGAAACGAAAGCCAACGTTTTCAAAACCTGTAATATACTCCTCGGAAGGTGCTTCCAGACAGGAATTTCCTGAAAATGAGGGTAATAGTTTTAATTATGGCTCCTAGACATTTTAAAGGAAGGCCCTCACAGCAAATTAAGGTTAGATTTGCAATCTGCAATCTCAGAACATCAAACCAAAACATCTCCACACAGAGGGAGAACGAAATGATGTTAATGGCCACTCGTATATTAGTTTTATTTGCTTCCTGAAATATTCCAGCAATATTAATGCCGTTCAGTCTCCTCTCGGGCTTTGTTTTGTTTTGTTTTAAACGCAATTAGTACAATGCTTTCGGATGCGGAGCGTGTTTACTCTCGGAAGATTTTAAATGGAATTTTTGCTATCCGATTGGATCACTCGGAGTTTAATTACCAGAAAGGGCTCTGCGGGGCTGAGGGGTGACTCTCGAACCCCCTTTTTTTTCTCCTGGATTTCTGCTCCGGTCCCCTCCGGATGCGGACTCGGCGGGGCCGAAACCACGAGGGGAAAAATCTCGGGAGGAAGCGGCGAGGGGAGGTGGGAAAAACTGCTGCGGATCGATACGGCCCGAGCCGCTCCGCTTTGGTTGCTCACTGCAGCGCTATCTCGCATGTAAATCTCTCTCTAAATAACCGCCGAGGCTATATATATTCCGGGATGCCATCGGCTCGGAGCCGTGGAAAGACCCAGCGCCTTCGCCTTACAGGAATGTGTCCACAAGCGCTTATTGACTTTGGAGGGCAGTCTCCCCCCAACCCCCGTCCTTCGCTTTGCCCGCAGTCCCGCAAACAGCGGAGCCACCTCCGGCGCTGCCCCCGCGGGGGATGCGCGGCCGCTCCGCACCGCTCCGCGCGGATCCCGGGTGTTGAGCCGCGATCCCAAGGAGCCGCCGAGCAGTGGTTTATTGGGGGAGTCCTCGTTATTGCCGGGATTATGGGGGTAACAGGAACCATGCGAAGGGCCCGAGGGTTTGGGCCAAGCCGAGGGGTCTCACCCCAAAAACCGGCTCCATCCCAGGCCCGGCCCGGTCCCGCCACCCCATTTTTGAGGCCTGGCACAGCCCTAATTCACCTCCTCAGCCAGTAGCTGAATTTCTCCTCTCCAATTTCACCACCAATCTGAGCAACCAAAACCAATCCCACAGCGGCCGGGCGCTGCTCGCGACCCTGCTCCCAAAAGAGGCCGTTTCCCTCGGCTCCCCCCGGCCCATCAGAGCCCCGCAGCGCCCATCTTACCCGGACGCGGGGCTCGGTGAGGTTCGTCCACACGGCGATCTCCTCCCGCATGCTCATGTCGGGGTAGCGGTTCCGCTGGAAAGTGGCCTCCAGCTCCTGCAGCTGCTGGCTGGTGAAGTGGGTCCGCTGCCTCCGCTGCTTCTTCTTCTTCGCCGGGTCGTCGGCGGCCCCGTCCTCGTTTTTCTGCTCTCCGCTTCTCTCTTTTTCTACAGTGGGATGTTGAGGTTGGGCATATATATTTTTTTCTCATACATTTTGCTTTTGTTTGTTTGTTTGTTTCACACCCAAATACACGCACACAAAGGCAGCCCCCCCCACCCACGGCCCTGCCCGCCCCACTGCAGCCGCGTTTGGGGTACCCGCGGGGACCGACACCGCAGCACCGAGCGCAGCCCGGCCCGGCCCGGGGAGACCGCGGGACCCGCATGGCTCGGACTGAGGGGCGAAAGGGATCGAGGGGAGCGGATTACAACAGCGGCATCGCCCTCACTGCGGCCCACGACAACTTTTTTTACTCCTTTAAACCTAAGGCGCGATCTTTGCTCCGTTTTCTTTGTTGTGTTCGGCCGCGACAGGAAACTTTGGAAGGGCAGGAGTGTAAAACCCGCAGCAATTAATTGCAAAAGTCGCCCTCTCTTTTTACTCCCCCACTTTTTTCTTTTTCTTTTCTTTTCTTTTTTCTTTTTTGTTAAGTTTTCTTTCTCTCTTTTTTTTTCTTTTCCCTCTTTCGCTGCTTTTAGGACCTGGCTGTTTATTTTAACCCCGGGCCGAGCAAAGCCCTCTGCAGAAAAAAAGAAGAAAAAAATAGTTTCGAAAGAAGCACAAACAACAACGACAACAAAAATCTCAGTCGCGTTTTGGCGATCGGGATTTGCGCGCTAGAGAAGCAGGAATGCGGGAATCCCTCCCGGCCCCGCGGCTGCGGGTGACGGAACCTTTCGGAACGCACTCCTCGGTTCTCTCCGAGCTCCGGTTCGGCCGTGTCGGAACGGCGCTGCGAGGCCCGAACGCAGCGCGATGTGGGCCCGGGGACGGGGGGTTGGGGGGGCCCGGGGCTCCGCGCAGTGCCTCTGCGGGACGCGAGCACCTCTGCCCCGAGGGAAACTCCGCGGGCGCGCAGCCCGTCCGCTCCCCCCGGGCCGAGCTGTGCGCTTTTCCCGCAGGTTCAGGCTCAGGCTCAGGCGGTGCGGGGGCATTTCTGCAGCCCTGCGAGGTTAAACAGAATCGCGGNTTTGGGGGGGGGGGGAAAGAAAAAAAGAAAAAATCTTTCAGAATGTATTTCAACAGTGATTCAGTGGTGTGGCAAGAGTGGAGGCTCTGTAAAAAAGGATCACACATGCCCATGAGGGAAAACCATCATAGAACAAAGTGAGAGTGTCAGATATCTTAATTCTTGTCTCTCCCCATCCCTGAAGGCATAATCCACCTGCTTGCCCTGCACGCAGCGCTGGCTTTGCCTCTATGTTGCTTGCAGTCATGGGGGCTTTGTGTGAAGTCCACCTGGCTGGGGCTTCCCTTGTTCACCGAAGGAGAGCAGAGCAATCCTCACCGACCTGAGGGAGGCTGATTGTCATGTTTTGAAAGATGACACGTCCTGCTGGGCGAACAGCAAAAATTGCCAGAAAACATTTAAGGTGTGTTTGTATAATTGCTTACTGTATGCCTCGGGATTAGCGAGTGCATTTCGATGTTTAGTTTTAAGGATGAGAGTTTATTCTGCTTTGTGCTTATGTAAACACTGGAAGTTTGGCTCCTCCAAACCGGATGGGACCTCTGGTTGGCTAGGGCTGGTGTCCTGCCTGGCCCTGACTCACGTCTGATGGGAGATGTGCTGTAGGATCAGCTGGGCATGGAGCTCCCACCACTCTGCTTCCATATCCCTTCCTTTTGCTTGGCTTTAAGGCCTCAGGAAATGTTGGAAATGCTTCTTCCAAAAAACCTCAGCTCTTCAAAGACACACCTGCTGCTGTGTGGCCTTCACCACATCTTGGCCATACTGGCAACCCACCATGAGAAACCTCTGCTCCTGTCACCATGTGTTCCTGCAGCCCTTGGTCATGGGACACATGCAGCACAATTGCTGGCAGTTACAGAGTGCGGGTGGGGAATCCCCAGTGCCTGCAACCACTCACACCCCCGCTGTGGTGAGTCTGAGCTGAGCTGTGGAATTTTTCCCCCAGAGAGAAGCCCTGAAGGAACGGGCTGCAGTGTTTGGTATGGAGGTGAGGCAGCAAACAGAGCTGGATCAGGGGCTGGAGGGAGGCCACAGGGCTGCAGGGATGAGTTGTGCGGGTCTGGAACACTGTGCTGCCCCAGCAGCCCTACATCCCTCCCCAAACCCCTTATCCATTTTAATTTTCCAGGGAAAGTTGTGAAGTTTCAGATGCTTTGCTTCCAATATGTGCCCCCCTCTTGGGCTTTGGAGAGCCTAACGGGTCATTCTGAAGGGAGCAGCATCCAATCATGCAAGGACCAGGCAAGCACTGCAGAGGGGACATGGCTTGTGCTTTGCTAAGGACAGAGGGACACACATGCACGTACACCCGGCCCATAGCCACAGCCGAAAACCAGGGACAACGAATATGGAATGGATCAGAAAGATAAATAGCATAAAATCAGGAACAGTCCGGTCCCACACTTGCCATTTGTTATAGAGAGAAGAAGTAAATGGGATTCACATGTTGAGCATTAGCTGGTTGTTAGTCTGTAAGATAATATTAACTTTAGTGCTTGCTGGTTTACTCCAGTTTTCCAAAGGCAGTTCCAGGAGGCGCCCAGCCTGTAATTTAGGATGGCACATACTGTGTGAAAGAGGCTTTGGCACTGGGGCCTACCAGCACATCAAGGTGATATTAACATAATAAAACGTTTGGAGAGCGAGTGGGAGCTCATAAATTAATGCATTCTACTGTTTTAATGTGAGGAGCTAACAATGCGTTTCCTGTTGGGCTGATCGTCCCCGCTGCAGCCTAACAGCTGTTTTAAAGGTGCTGTGAAATTAAAGAGAGGGAAGACGATTGTCTTTAAATCAATGTTTAATGATGTGTTATTAGGAGAATAAGTCTTCCTCCAGCAGATGTTTACATGATGGAGGGAGCTTCCCCGGCTGTCCGAGTGCCTGAGCAGTGTGGCTGACATGCCCCCATGTCCCTCTTCAGATGGCCCCAGTGTTCCCAGTGCAGGGTCAGGTAGGCTTGGCGGAGGGCTGGCACTGGGAAAGGCTTTGCCCAGGTCTTCCAGTGGGAGCTGAGGAAACTCCTCCAGGATACTGAATGGCCAAGGGGTTTTGTGTGGTGGACGGGTGAACATGGCAAAAGTTAAAGACTTCCTACCCACGTTCAGCACAGGTCAGGGCTGCTGGGATCCTGGGATCCTTTCCCTGTAACAAACAGATGTGCAGATGCTTGTGTTGTAAAGAGATCCCATGCCTCCTTGCCTAGGAGATGATCCTTGCTGGGTATGAGCGGGCTGGGAGCATGACTGACCCCCATGGAGGCAGAACGAGGCTCAGATAGGTCTGCAGGGCTGAGATGCCTCTGGCCATGCACTAACAGCAGGCTCCAGGTACTAGAAAAATACATGTACCTTTGAGGCAAGACGTGGGAGTGAGCTCTGGAATGTTGTACCTGAAATAAGGTACCTGCAAGCATCAATCTGTAGGCGCCCAAGGCTTGTCATTTCTTTTGTGCTTGATCTGAAGATGTATGAATGAGTCACCATGCCTGTGGGTTTAAAAGATGGCCATCATAAGGCTTCCCACCTACAGAAAACATCAGGTGGATTCAGATGCCAAAAGTACATGGGGGTAGATGCTGGGGATCACACAGGGTTGCTGGGGGCTGATGGGAAGGTTCACCTGCTGCTGGGCACCTTATTGCCAGGTGAACTCCTGCTGCAGGCCAGAAGAACATCAGATCATCTCCAGACCAACCCAGGCTGTTTCCCAAGGGGTTGTTTCCAAAACCAAGCGTGGTGGTACAAATTGCTCCTATGCAAACAAAGGAACCCCTTGTAAGTGCTTACTTTCATCATCACAAACGTTCATTAAAGTCTCTCTTTATTTCCAAATATAGCAAAGAAATGGCTCTCCAAGATTGCCTGTTCCTTTATTCATGCTCCGTTAGTGCATCTTTGGAATAGTGTCCAGGAGGCTGCACAGCTTCTTTGGGAGAAACGGGGATGTTTGGAACATGAGTGGATTCTAACATTTCTAAACTTCCCAGCAGAGGCAGATTGTAAAGGAATAGATTCTTTCTGTGCACGCACATTTGCTTTGGAGCCAAATGGAAAGGAGAGCTCAGAAGAAAAAAAAATGACAAATTGTTTGGAAAATGTTGTCCTTCCCAAGGCAGACCTAACCATATGGGGGGAAGGCACTCAATACTGAATTTTTCCCTTTCAATCCTAGTCCAGCAGCCCTCCCATTCACTCTGCTAGGGGATTGCTGTGAGTCAGACCCGCAAGATCATCCATTCAAAGCTGGTCATATTTCCAGCACTTCACTCCCCTCCTATTCCCCGCTGAAGCAAGATGGAAAGGGTTCCCCCCCTCCCCAAACTTATGGTGAGAGCAGTGGGGTGGAACCCAGGGCCATCCCCATCCCTGCCAGTGAAGGAAAGGACAGAGCTGCCCTGGTGCTCTGAAGCAGCGATGAGAGACCTGGTTTCTTCCTGGACAAAATGAGTGGTGCGTTCTGATCTTGGTGTTGAGCTGGAGCACAGAAAGTACTTTCTGCGGCGAGGAAACTCCTTTACTCCTTTCAGTCATCAAACTTACCATCACTGTCACCTTTAAGTAACAAATGAGCTCAATATTTTATGCGTTCCCATCTATTAACGGTGCCGTTTATTGAAGAACAACAAAAGCTGCAGCAGTTGTGTACATCACCAGTTAACTGCAGTGGGCAGAGCGTGCAAGACTTCGAAGAAGATGTTGGGGAAGGAGTTTTTGTGTGTGGTTGTGTTTATCCCCTGGTGACACGCCGCTAACAAGCTGCAAAGCAGGGATCACCCACAACAAACAAACACAAACAAAGTTTTGTGGAGGGTGGTAAGACTTAGTTTAATTCTCTTAGGCCTTTAAAAATAATTATAGCCCTGTTTGTGACAACTGGGATGGCCACATAGACTCCAATAAAACTGCTTGTCATTCTTTAGGAGTTACATTTGGAGATGTTTCCTTACACAGTGGGGACGTCGATGGTGGTTGATCTCAATCAATGCAATGCATTGATGTGCATCTCTAATTGCATGTCTCCTCTTTGCACGAGCGGTAGTTTTGACTCTGCAGATTGTGGTCAGCTGTTTACTTGCCAGTTAAGTTGCAACACGTTTAATGACTTACTAGAGATCTGTCTGAGGACTTACTGCTGCCAAAGAACAGGATCTGGGGGATTTTAGCATTAGTGAAAAGTTACTTAAGGTCTACATGTCGATCCAAGTATCTCTGCTGCAGTTATATTTCATGCACTATAGACTTTGGGAGAAGCTGATAAATGACATTTAAGCCTTTAAGATAACATGTACCCCGTGTTCTCAAAATGTATCATCCCATTTGGCTCCAGATGTGCTGCGCGTCGCTTGGCCGTGCCTTGCCAGCACAGCGATGTTGTGGCTCACACACTTTCAGGGTGCAGTGCTGAGTCTTCATGTGCCACCTGTGAGCCCTTGGCAACTGCTTCAACTTTGTAGGCCTTGGTGGGAAAAGGGACCCTGCATAGATATGCATACTCAATTCCACCTCTAGCTGAGAAATATTTAGATCCATGGAATCATTAAGGTCAGAAAAGACCACTAAGATCATCTGTCCAACCATCAATCCATCACCGCCATGCTTTGGCTTTAACAGGGAGTGGCTAAACACACATTTAAGGGTAACTGTGTTCTCACTTATGGAGCGGCAACTGAGATCATAGAAGTGCCATCTTTGGAGACCTATCACTGAGTATTTCCTTTGTTCCTCCCATTGGGGAGGCTTTGAGCTGTGACTGGGGGCAGACAGGAGCAGAGCTGCCTCAATTCCTGCCAGTGGGGCCATCTCCATGCACCATCACTGCTGTATCAGTTACCATTAATGACTTCTACAGTTGTTCTAAAACCACTTAAGTGCCTTGTGACTATCTGAATCTCACCTCTGCCCTGCACATGGGTCCCAAGCATTATTTTTTAGAGGTGAGCACGCTGGCCTGGGAGGGGCAATGAGACAGGGATTTATTTGGCAGCAGTTACACCGCTTCCTGGCAGCATCCCTGAGGCCTCATACAAATGAGAACTGATGGCTTAATATTTTGTTACATTTTCCCACCAGAGTCATTACCTCTTCATTGTGGGGATGGATTAAACTGAAGACGGGATGCTCAGGGAGAGGCTGCCCTGTGTTGGCCTTGAGCTGTCTTGCCTCTGCCCCCTGCTCTGCCTCCTGCATCCTCCCCTTGCTGCCCCTGCACAGAAACTCCAGCGTGCACAGAGCAACTCTTTTCAGGGAGGTGTAGAGAGAAATAAGCTCTAAAGGTATTAAAGGGCTGAGCCCTGTCCTGCTTAAACATGGTGGAACTGAACCAAAAATGCTTGTAGCAATGAGAAAGCTCATTGGATCTGAAGTGAATGAGCTTGGGTGCAGACATGTTTAGAAAACCAATGAATTGTCCTTGTGCATATCTTCAAAATTCCTTTAGCATTTTTGCTTTCCCAAAGGGATCATCTACAGCAGAAGACTAACCTGGTTCCCTCCCAGCCAAGGTGCTGATCACAAGATAATCACCATAACTGGGTACCAGGTCAAAATTACACACCCATGTGGAACGTGTTCGCAGAAGAGAAGTCCTCATTTGCCTGTGAGCAACGGAATAAAGGCATTCATCCAGCTCAGTGAAACACCGTGGGATCTATGGGGGAAAAGCACTAAGTACTGCAATTATTATTTACTATATATTAATATTAGTTATTCAGAGGATTTGTGTGTGGAGGAAACTTGGAGGATCTGGTCTGGCTCTGTGTGTGTCAGGGCTCTTGAGGGATTTTTTAGTGTCTACCATAATTAGAGATGAGGACTGAGTGAAACCTTGTGGTTTTGCTCCACAAGACATTAAGTTCAGTGAACTATTCCCATGGTTTTTCTTTTTTTGGGGGGGGGGGGAAAGAAAAAAAGAAAAAATCTTTCAGAATGTATTTCAACAGTGATTCAGTGGTGTGGCAAGAGTGGAGGCTCTGTAAAAAAGGATCACACATGCCCATGAGGGAAAACCATCATAGAACAAAGTGAGAGTGTCAGATATCTTAATTCTTGTCTCTCCCCATCCCTGAAGGCATAATCCACCTGCTTGCCCTGCACGCAGCGCTGGCTTTGCCTCTATGTTGCTTGCAGTCATGGGGGCTTTGTGTGAAGTCCACCTGGCTGGGGCTTCCCTTGTTCACCGAAGGAGAGCAGAGCAATCCTCACCGACCTGAGGGAGGCTGATTGTCATGTTTTGAAAGATGACACGTCCTGCTGGGCGAACAGCAAAAATTGCCAGAAAACATTTAAGGTGTGTTTGTATAATTGCTTACTGTATGCCTCGGGATTAGCGAGTGCATTTCGATGTTTAGTTTTAAGGATGAGAGTTTATTCTGCTTTGTGCTTATGTAAACACTGGAAGTTTGGCTCCTCCAAACCGGATGGGACCTCTGGTTGGCTAGGGCTGGTGTCCTGCCTGGCCCTGACTCACGTCTGATGGGAGATGTGCTGTAGGATCAGCTGGGCATGGAGCTCCCACCACTCTGCTTCCATATCCCTTCCTTTTGCTTGGCTTTAAGGCCTCAGGAAATGTTGGAAATGCTTCTTCCAAAAAACCTCAGCTCTTCAAAGACACACCTGCTGCTGTGTGGCCTTCACCACATCTTGGCCATACTGGCAACCCACCATGAGAAACCTCTGCTCCTGTCACCATGTGTTCCTGCAGCCCTTGGTCATGGGACACATGCAGCACAATTGCTGGCAGTTACAGAGTGCGGGTGGGGAATCCCCAGTGCCTGCAACCACTCACACCCCCGCTGTGGTGAGTCTGAGCTGAGCTGTGGTTTGGTCTTTTTTTCAGCTTCAACCTTTGTGTGACATATAATAACTCTAAACTGCATCATAAGCCAAGATTACAAGGTATAACATACGGTGAAATACTATATGGGCAATAAGGATGCATGAAAGCTTTTGTACAAAGGAAGGAACCCACTGTGCATAACCCAGGGAGCTGCTCTGGGCAACCTTTAGGATTTGATGGATTATTATTTCTGGGATCCAGTATTAAAGAGCTTTTACTTATTAGAGTGCCCTCATCCTCCTCCTCCCATGATATCCCAGCCTTGGGGCTCCAAAGCTCCCATCAGTGACACTTCTCCCTGCCCACCCCTCTGCTGATGCTCATCGCACGGGGATCTCAGTGTAAGGATGGAAGCAGGCAGACCTGCAGGAGGAGCACAGTACAGTGGTGTGGGTTGGGCTGTCCCACACTCAGCAAGGGCACGTGAGTGCTCTGTCCGCTGTATCTGTGTGTCCCAGCCCTGCTGCTCTCCCAGCACCCAACGCTTTTTGCAATAGCTCTGAAAGGTGATATTGTTCCAGTCCTGTTACCACCTGACGCTGCTGAGCATCCCCAATCCCATAATTACAATGACTCACATCCCGGTGAATGGCTCTTCCAGATGCCTTCTTCTTTCTGGTGACTGATTCTTCCCTATCGAGGCTGGATGGAAACTCTCCTGTCGAAATGATCATGCATCTGGTTTCCTGGGTAGGGTCACTGGTTTGTATGGCACAAGGGTGTCCCAGCTCTGACCTTTGATGCTGAGCTGAGACCAATCCCTGTTGCTCTCATGACAAAACAGGCAATGGAAGAAGAAGGATACTGTGAGTTTGCTGGGAAGATTCACATTGTTCTTTGTCTTCCTTTTCTAATTTCCCCCAGCATATCATTTGGATCAGTTTCTTTTCCGTTTCTCCATTTCATTCTATCTTACAGCAAATTTATAAACAGTGCAAAAATTACCCAGGTCCACTCCTTTTATTTATTTATTTTTTTGAAGTGCACTTTGTATCTGTTTCAGTTGGAGCATGGTAGAAATGGCAGTGCCCTGAAGGCAAGAGATGCAACCCACAGAGCTGAGTACATCCCCAGTCTGACAGCAGTGACCCTCCTGGCAGGGCAGGGAACTGGCAGCTGCTTTGGTCTGTGACAAAAGGAGCATCATGCTAGAAGCATGTAGTGCTCGATAAGATATTCCTTCTGTAGACACAGAAAGGAAATAACCTTGGAGGCCAGAGGTAGGAATTACATTCTCCATTACGCCTGGCAGCACATAGCCCAGGGTTTAGTCATGGGCAGTTGTAACCATCTGAACTGCTGTGCTCCCATGGCTGCCTTGGAAGGATTATTCTGCAGCCTAATGCATCTCGTTGTTGGGAAATATTTCCTGATGTTCAGCCTAAACCCTTCCTTTCTTAATCTCATCCCATTACTCTTAGTTATGCCCAATGTATAACTGTAAATAATTCCTCTCCCTCCTTGATGTTTACAGCTTCCAAATACTTGCAGGCTGTTATCATGTCCCCTTTGCCATCTCTGCACATATTTGGTGCTTTTAATCTCTCCTTAGAACTCAGCCCACAGCCTGCATCCTGCTGCCTTATCACGGAGTTCTGCGCTCCTCCCAGCCCCTTCCCAGCACCACCATAGCTGTGTTTGGGCAATTGTGTTTCCAACCTATCTTACTTCTCGTCCCCCAGATCCCTTCTCAGCTCCCACCCTCCATCCCAGGGGATGGGCAGTAAGGAGACACAGCTTCCCCTTTCCAGGGCAGTGGGACACGTTGAGCTGTGTGCACATCCCATCTCACCATGCCTTTGTTTTCTCGCCATGAGGAGTTGTTAAACTGCAGAGCTTATTTGTAGGATTATCAAAGCTGGCGGCTGGAGAAGAGCCTGAGGGTGTCTGCATTCAGACAAGCACCTGTGCCCGCTGCCCGCAGCTGCAGGCTGATGCTGCAAGGGGCAGAGGGATGCAGCACACACCTCCCAGCAGCTGAAACCCAAACTCCCCCTCCCCAGCCTACCACTGTGGTGTAAATTCACACCCAGAGCTGCTTTCTGACAGCAGGCGGAGGGCAGCGGCCGCCCGGCATCGTGCCGATGCTGCTCCCCTCCTGACAAGTTGCCCGCCTCAGGCTGCAGGCTCTTGATGCTCATTGCAGTCATCATGGTATTTCCCCCTGGGTGCACTGCAGTTAATTACTGCTGCGTTGGGTTGCAGCTATCATCTTCCCCTGACCCACAGGGCCTGCGGCGATGACACGACCAAAGTGAGCAGGCAACTGGGAGCCCTGTGCGGTGGGAGCAAGGACTCAGGGCAATCCACCACCAAAGGGACAGCTGATGTCAGTGTGTCGGTGAGGAGCCCTCAGTCCGGGCACCTTCAGTCATCCCTACCCCCTCTTAGGGAAGGCAGCCACACATTTTCAGCGTGCAGGAATCATAGAATCATTAAGGTTGGAAAAGACTTCTAAGATCACCAAGTCCAACGGCCACCCCCTCCCCACCATGTCCACTAGCCATGTACCCAAGTGCCACAGCTCCGTGTTTCTTGAGCACCTCTAGGGACAGTGACTCCCCCACTTCCCTGGGCAGCCTGTGCCAGTGCCTGACTGCTCTTTCAGAGGAGAAATATTTCCTAATATCCAACCCAAACCTCTCCACCCCACCAAGGGCAGCATCACCGGGTGTCACCATGGAGCAGGGCATGAGCAGGACACAGCTGCACAGGCTTTGTGGGCTGGCAGAGATATTTGGCAGTCCTGTGCTGTGCACACATTGCTGTGGGCAGCTCAGCTGGCAGGTCCAGAAAGCATGTTGCCATTCAAAATATTCTTTGCATAGAACAAAACTGGCACCTCCTTGAAATTCCGAAGTTTGGGAGTTATGTTGGCAAAGTGAGTCATGCTGCTGTATGCTTTGTGAAATGGGTTGCCCATGTGGTGCACACAGGCAATCCAACACACACTGGGTGTGAAGAGTTCCTGTCACACCTTCCCTTCCTTCATTTTAGTAAATCAAAACTATTAGAAATGCACCTAGGTTAAATGGGCAGTACTTCTTGCTGCGGTCCCACAAGAAGCTCACTCATGTATGCAATATAACTCAGTATATGGCTGCCTAAATTTGCTGTAACCGTGAGTATTTTAGCAAAAGTCATTCTGTGACCTTTTTGTTTGCGTGTTTCAAGTCTATAGTCTGCAGCAAATAAATCAAGCAACGATTTGGATATACATTATTTAGGCACAGATTTTTGTATGCTGTGTGCATGGCTGCTGCAGAAGCCACCATTGGGTTTGCGCAACTTCAGGAGCCTTTCTTTCTCTGCACCGTGCAGTTCATCCTCTCTCCACTTTATGCACCTGGATCTGCTGATATCTGGTACTTAATTCACATTTTTTTCCCATAGCAGGAAAAGGTTTAATTCTTCGTGGGGAATTCTATTGCCTTCAAGCTTTGCGTAGAAAACAGTTTGATGTTGCATGCATCCTGATTTTCCAGAGGTTTTGCTCAGCTGCGTGTTTGCATAGCAGAATACTTTCTGCTGCTCTTCCTCGTACCTATTCTTTCAATAAGAACTGTTTCGCCGTGACCTGACAAGCTTGTACTGTTCCAGTCGCAACGACTTGCCCACACGTATTGTGGCACTGCACTGAAGAGCTCCCTCATTATTGCAGTGCAGTGTCAAGGCTTGTTCCATTCAAACGTGTTTGCCTTATCTGGGGGGAGAAAACAACCAACCCTTTAGAACTGTCACTGAAGACAATTAATAACGTTAAAACAAGACAAAGAGCAGTGTGCCATGAGGAATGCCTTGCTTTTATGGCACTGAGGAGGAAGTGATGTTCTGTGGCCAGGTTGGAAATGAGCTCTGTGTTCCAGGTTGTCTGTGTGCCCAGAATGGGGAGCACTGGGAGGGACACACTGGGGATGGAAGCGCTGCTGGGCACCTCCAGGGGCTGCAGTGTGGCAGCTGTGCCTCTGTGCCACCCCACGTCGTGGGGAGGTTCGTGGGGGCTGAAGCCTTTCTCCAGCTCTGTGGCTGTTTGGAAGACCTACATGAAGCATTTCACAGATACAGCGTTCCTCATTCATACTCCTCTTTTTTAGGCAGATGTGGCTAAAAAGATTAATTTCATATTTTTCGACCATTTTGATTTTTATGCTGCTTTAGGAGCTGGCAGGTGGAACAGAGATAACAATTCCAAATCCTCAACCTACAAGGCTTAATTCTTATATCACTAATACTAATTTAATCCTGACACAGGCTCACTGACATCAGGAGAATTACACTGATGCCATAGGAATTGTGCTGGTGTCAGCCCCATGGAGCTGTGGGGAGGTGAGGATGTGTCAGCCCCCTGGGGCAGTTTTACACCTGCAGAGCCCTCAGTTTGGATGGTGAGCACAGACTGTCACTTCTGCCTTTTTGCCTCGGGATCCCATCAGCAAAATGGATGTTGCTGTATCCCATTTCAAAACGCTGCTGCTGGTGATACAAGAACACTCCCAGGCGTCTCTCCTGCTGGGTTAATTTCATTTTCAGATGATAAAAGTATTCATTTTTTTTTAACTGTCAGGGTATATTTTAACTTCTAATTGCTGCGTTCAAAACCCTGCTTTGAACCAAATCCGAGCTGTCCCAATGAATGACATCAGCTCTCACATCTGAGGTTTGAGAGATGTGTGCGGTGCAATTGGAGCAGGGCAGTGAGATGGCTTTAGCACCATTTAGCACTGCTAGCAAAAAGCAGGACGTTGAATTTGCCTTAGTGCTCGTTTTGCTGTTGCTGTCACACAGTGCACAACCAGGAGCTTTCCTTCCACATGAGTGTGAAGTTACCCAGCTCAACAATCTGTACTTTGGAATCGCTCCGAAGCATGCAGAGCCAAACTTTGCTCAAATCAAAAGGCTTATGAAAATTATAGAGATAGATTTTTTTTAGCGTTTAGAAGCACAGAGTGTGGATAGACACCCCAGCTTGCAATCTCAATGGTGCTGCTGCTTTTTACCTGCTGGCTGCTGAACTTCTCACTCATGCTGTTCTGCACTGTGTGGGGCTCGCAGGGTCCCTCTGGGAGGATTTTGAGACAGAGAGAGCAAGATCCCGAGGAGAAGCAGAAGGTCAACCTGCAGTACTGCCCTTCTTAACTCACGAGGGATTGTTTCAACGGATTGAAACAGGTATCGCCATGCCATGGGGCACAAGTGTGCTCCTGGAGTCTTGTGAGCCTCTCCTTTCTTTCCTTTGCCTGCAGATATTCCTGGCAGCGGGACGTGGAGCTGTTTGCACTACTGATGCTGTGCTCTTGTACTCTTACTAAATGGAGCAGAGCAATTCCCATTGCTCTCAACCTGGATTCCGTTGCCAGCGCGCAGTTCACTTGGAAAGCTCTGGTCTGATCACACACATTCAGCACATGCTTTTATAAGTGGTTTCCAGCACTCTCCATAGAAAGAAGGGAAAGGGATTATGATCCTGTGGAGACTTTGGAAAGAACTGAGCATAACCTTGGTGTCCAGGCTGACATTCAAGTTCTTCAAGGCTATGAGCTCTGCTGCTCTTTTGCGTTGCTCCAAGGCAATGGACCAAACAAAGACAATCAGAGGTGGCTGAACTTCTCATTTCCAAAGACATCTCCCCACACAGGCCCATCTTGTCATCAGTATTTGCTGATTGCTCCCAGTGTGTGGAGGGACCTTGCATAAAAGCAACATCTGTTTTTTTCTCCGTTTCTACCATTTCATTCCATTCAATGCATTTTTTTTCTCCTGAAATGCTCCAAGACAGGATTCCAAGCCTGACACGCTTGGATTTTACTGGGTTCTTTGCACACGTCTCTGGCAACGGTCTGTAACCCTAATTACGATGGTTAGCAGAAGTTCAGTACGACTGAACTCACAACTAAAGCCCCAGAGCTGCCTTTCCTACCCGAAACCAAGATTTCAGGACTGCTCAAATTGGGCATGGCTGCTGAGGAAGCCTGTTGGTGCTTCTCCAAGGTCAGGCTGCTTCTCTGTGACCATCCCTTGGAGCCCTGGTGAGCCACCAAGTCCACCAGATCCAGGCTTGGTTAAGTCAAATGAAGCATGAGACAAAACTGGGAGTTCCCTGTCATTTTTCCCCAGGAGCCTTGGACATGTCCTGGGAGAAAGGTGAGAGCTTCTCTCTTACAGAGTCATGACAACATGGTTCCTACCCTGTAGCGTTGGGTTCCAGCGCTGGATTACTCAAACCTTCCCTTTTTTGATCATTTTCCAGTATGTACTGCTGTCCTTGCAGGAAACAGGGCGGCAGTAGCTATTGTATCAGAGCTCACTAAATCTTTCAGGAGTTCTGGGTGTTTGGGCTCATGCCCCGAGGCGCATTTCCATCCCTGTTTCTGTTGCTGCTCTTTGGTCCTGCAGTAGCTCTGCTGAATCCTCTTCTAATTTAGACTCCTGATCTCAGGGAAAATACATTGAGATCCCCCCTTGCTTCCTTCTGGGAATCTCTCTGTTTGAGCTTTGAACTTCACAGGAAACACGAGCAACAGCCATGAAAGAACAGCACCGTGCATGCAGCTGATTGTGTATCCAGGGCTTTGCATCTCTGAAGCCTTGCTGCAATATGATCTCTGTGCTGTCCCTGCCTGGATGCTACGATCAGCTCTGCCTTCCTTTGCAGGTTCAGCAGCTGAGGCTCTCGTGCCGGAGGACAGTCCAGGTTTTGAAGGTGTGGTTCCCAAGTTCACCAGAGCCTCAGGCCAGGCTGTGCTCAGAGCCTTATTCCCTTTCCCACTAGACCATCTGATTACAAATAACCGTGACTGGATGTTGGATGTCGAAATCCATAATCCCCTGCAAATTGTTTAAAGTCTTGTCCATTGAAATGCAGACCATTATCAGACAGAACAATTTATAGGATTCCATGTCTGGCAAATGCAAATGCAATGTATCCTATGACTTGTTTTTATGTCAGATTCTTTGTATTATTGGATAATATTATATAGTTCCAGGCTCATGTGAATAATAACCCCAATTAATACAATCTTTGCCAAAACATATAAATAAGTCTATTTTAGACAGCTCAAGTATTTCCTTGTCAAGTCATTTTATTTTTAAGTCCCCTTTTTTACTTTACGAGTTACTTTTCTCTGCATTAATCCATGAGCAGCTCACTGCATCACAGTCTCTCCTTTCATTTTACTCTAAATGGCAAATGGGGAATAGCACTTCCATGCCCAAAAATCCTCGCTGACGCTTGTGCTGGAGGACTTGGATCAGAACTTGCACAGTTGTACTGTGCTGTGAGAGTGATTTTCAAATCTTCTCTCCTTTTGCTGGGATAAGCTTCACCAGGCCTGATACGTGCAGTCTGCACAAAGTGTTGTGGTGTAGGTGTCCCCAGGCAAGACCTACATAGCCAACAGAGGGTCAAATGCAGCAGAGATGGACAATGTCTTGTTGCTCCGTTATTCCTGGGCTCAGTGCTGCATAAACAGGGCCATCGTGATTTGGGTACCCAAGTGACAGGCTATGGGCAGTGCTATGTGTTTTATAAAGTTGTCTATATTTTGCTTGGAGTAAACTCACAGGTCTCAAAGTCCCTCGTTTTTCAGTGGAGACATGTTAAGATACTTAAAACGCTGTTTGCAGTCATTCGGCTCTATTCACAAGCACTGTAGATCTTTGGGGCTTTGTTTGGCAGGGGATTGTGCTAAGTATAAGGATTTATTACCTGTGTTGCACATGCATGCTGTTCCTTATTCTACCAGTAAATAATGAGGATGGAAGAACTGCAGTTTAAATGCTCACTGAAATTTTGTTCATTGTTTCTTATTGGATGGCTGGTCTTGGAAGAACAACTCTTTCCAGTGCTGAGGCAGCTAAACAGGGGGCAAGAGGTGGGCATCTCTGTTTGAAGAGGTAGAGTGCACAAACATTTTTGTGAACCTTACTCTCACCTGGAGAAAAACACAACTAGAAGGCAAAAATGAAAAAGGAGAATGCGTCAAAAATGCTGCAAGTGTAACCCAGAGTAGTGCTGTAACATCAAGGTGACTTAGAGCAGCTCTGGTTCAACATGGGAGAAGATGAGTGAGCTGAAATGTGTAGGGTGCCTGTAGGGTAGTGCATGGGGGAGAGGGCCCAGGTCTTACAGCACATGGAGAGGGCAGAGGTGAGGAACCTGATGGAACTGTGGCTCTGCAAGAAAAAGTCCCCACTGTGGGAAGGAATTGCTTTCCTCAATATCAAAGCCAGCCCAGTCCTCCAGGGCCTGGCTGTGACTTTTTCTTGCTGTGGACTCAAGTAATGCTTAGCTCAAGTGCTGGTAGGGGAGGGTATATTTTCAAACAGCATTAGTGGAAATTTTGAATCAGGGCTTTCTGAAAACCCTGGATCTGACAGCACGAAGGTCAGGCTGCTGCATGATTTCCGTGGAAGCATTCTCTTTTTCTGCCTGGAAATTTTAGATGGCTGGAATTAGGGAATGTGACATATTTATCCAGGATTTCCAGCATCTGGTGCCTGGTGGGAACAGCAGCTCTGCCTGACTGCTGCTGATGCAGACTCCTTCCATCCACAAAGCACAGTGTTCACTTTTGCAGCCCCAGGATTGCCCGATGCCACAGAGCAACTGACTCCGTGGGAATGGCAAATGCTTTTATTCTTGTAGCTCACCATTTACTGCCACTGCCCACAGCAGGCTTCATTCCCAGGTAAATTCTTGAAGAGAAAGGGTTTCCACTTCTGCCTGCAGATGGTAGCTCGGTCTGGGGGAGCTAAGCTGAATCAAGCAATTAGGGATGGGAAGAATACTGGTTTCGGAAGAACTGGTGATAAATTTATGCTGCACTTGGCAGAAGGCTGTGATGCTGGATCCAACCACAAATTGGCTCGGTGGGTGCCTATCCATGGAGCTTCCTCGGCCCTTTGGCTCTGGCCTCATGAGCCTATTTCAGCTCTGGTCTGAGGAGAAGTGGAAGAATTTCAGAGCATGCCCCACTCCATCATGCGTCCTACCTGCACAGCATGTCGCTGCTGAGATGCCACAAGCAGCAGTGGGCTGGGTAAGTCAAATCTTCTGTTTGTGCAGAGGAGGATCCGAAGCCTTCTATTTTGGAAGTATTTTTCAAAAAAACAACACACTTTTCTCCCTTTGCCAGATTTCTTTCATGAATTTTGTTGGAGACATTTTCAGGTTCTCACAGAGGCACGAGAAAAAAGCGTTATCTGAATGAGTCTGGGTATTTTAGTTTATCAAAAGTGTTCATTCTGCTAATTGGACAACTTGAAAAAAAAATCAAGTTATTTTAAAAGATGGAACAGGGAAAAATGAAGTTTTTCATCCAATATAAATGTGTCCAATCCAGTGTCCAATTCTCCCTACAGGTTGTCCTAAAGAATGAAGCAATTCCCCAGTAAGCAGTGGTCACTTTTCATTTTCACTAGCCCTGACTGATGGTCTTTTCTATGGACAATGGCACTGGTTAAACCCGACAGCTTTGCTAATCTGTAATTCACTTATAAATCTGCTGGCTGAAATCTACATTTCACTTTTCTGAAGACAAAAATATTCTTCGTAAGAACGTTTTCTATTTCAACGTCCAACTGTATTGAGCTTTCAGATCTGAATGCCCACATTCTCCACTTTTTGGAGCCTTGTTGAACATTTTAGGCACTTCCTTGCTGTGGTGGTGACTAAAGCAGGTGATTAAAAGAAGGAATTTCCATTCAGAGCCCTACTTTTCCATCGACCCTTCCTCCAGCTCCCATTTCAGGTTTGTGTCTTGCATTATAAAATTTGAACAAGCTAGAAAGGCTTTAACCTTTTCCTCAAATAATGTTGAAAATCACTTGAAAGGGCACTGAAAGTTTGTTATTACAGATGATTTACGCTTTGAGTTAAGGACAAGTAAGAAAGTAGGTAGTTTTTGTGTGCTTGGAACTTCCAGGAGAACTTTCTGTGTAACAAACTTATCCCATTGCTGTGGTTCCACCATGAGCCATTCATTTATGTTCAACAGGAGACAAACAGAATTCAGAGGGTTCCAAAGTAACGAAGATATTCATTGCTAAATATGGGAATTGAAAACCAACACAGTGCTTAAGTGAGACAATAGAAATCTATTTAATGAGCTAAATCTGACCAGAGATTAACTCCGTTCAAGACATTTTCTAATAGGAAAGAAGCAGCGAAGTCGCCCAGATCCCTTTGAAAATTTATTGCTGTGCTCAGGAATTCCTTGTACATACCAGGACTGGGAATCTGAGCAGCAGGCTGTTGTGGCAAGTAAAAAAAATGGTGTTATCTTGATAGCCAGATAACACAGTATCTGCTCACATAAAGTCATTTGGAGAATATTGTTTGTGAAAACCACTTTGCTTTGGATCCATTCCTTCTTCTTTCCGTTTTCTGATAAAAAATCCTAAACACCAAGCAGTTAAAGGCTGCCATAAAACTGAGAAGAAACACTGACACTGGTGCTTTATCATGCTCCATCTGGGAGGCAAGCCAGCTCTTCCTACTTCAAGTTTATTTCTCCTACTCTGCTTTACCTCAGATAATGTCTCATAAACAGTTAAGAGGGTCATTTATAAACGTCTCGGAATGGTTATTGCTCTCATCATGGGCTTTGGATCTTCGTGCTCTCAGCTAGTGAACATCAAGGTAAAAACCCAAACAAATTCCCAAGCCCAGGGCACTGCCTCTTTGGGAATGAGTCCTGCTCACAGCACAGGAAAGCTCCTATTTTATCCACTTTGGTTTTTTAACTGTAAGGCTCATCTCTCAGCTTAGGGCAGGTTTTCTAGCTTTCCAACCTTGACATACAATTGAGCTTATGCTAAAATTGAGGACTAAAGTATCTAATCTAAGAGCTTAACTTCAACATTTTCACAGAATAAGATTCAAAACAGAGTGGGCTACCAGGCAGCAAGGTCCCTGGTGGCAAACCACTCATGCTGACCAAGCTTATGCACGTTTTACCCAAGGTTTTGTTTCAGCTCTGTTACACTGAACCCCCTGGTAGCCAATGACAGCCACATGCAGCAGGAAAGCACAGAGCTCTGCGCTTGCCTTCTTGCTCATGCCTTGCTCAGTAGCTGCTCCCCTGCTCATGGGCTGCTTGTAAAGCCCAGATCAGTAGGCACATGGTATACCCAATGCCCCCGTCAAATGCTGCATGCTTATCCCCTGCCTCTGTCCATCAGCAGACAGTTCTCAGGGCTGTGAGTGACAGCAGCACCCAGTGGTGCCAAAGCCATGGAAGAGCAGCACTGTGGTGTTCTGGCACAACACAACCACATTCAAACTTACTATGAGCAAAAATATCATTCCTGTGCCCTGTTTGGAGCTGGGGCAGTGACATGGGCTCTTCCTCATTCTCCTGTGCTCAGAGAAAGCCTCTGCAAGCCTGGTGGTCACTTTGGGAGAAACCAGTGCTTGGCTAATTTCTTGTGACTGTGCTTGAAGAGGCAGGCTGCACGAGGAGACATTTACAATAATCTCTTGTGCTCTCCTAAGGAAAAGAATCCACCTGTGTAATCTTTTAAGTTAAGCTTCCCTCCAGTCTTGTTTAACATGATGAAAATGGCAGCTCATATAATTTTATTACCTGAGCTAAATATGATTCTTTCTCTGTCTTTCAGCTATTTCTCCTAATCCATATCAATAAAGCCACTAGGATGCAATGATTTTATAGGCTGCTGCTTCTTTGTCCTCTTTCTTTTATTACTCCAAATGTATTCTCTTCAAACAAACTAATTAATCTCACAATTAGAAACCTAAAGTAGCGTTGTGCATTGTATGGAGATACATCACAGGCAGAAGCAGCAGTGACCAGATATCCTTCACTTGTCCTAAGTCCAAAATCTTTCCTTGGAAAGCAGCAAAAAGAAGAGGTTGCTGATCTGGGAGAGGAAACTGGGGACTCCTGGTATGTTTGATCCAGAACATCCGAGGTCAGGTTATTTGGTGACACCCTGCTCTGAGCACCTCTGCTCTTTTTTTGGTTATGGGAGAAGGGAAAAGAAGATGTTACCCAGATTTATTGTGTCTGGAGCGTTTTGAAGCCAGGCAGGCTGAGCGCTGCATGAGGATGTTGCAGCTCCAAAGCTCCAGATGGGACAACAGGAAATCAAACCACAGGAGCACAACAAAATGGGAAATGGACTTACTGCAGATATCAAGGAAAACCTAACTGCTCTGAATAATGAGACCCAAGGCTGTGACTTGTTGCCTCTAACTTCACCGGTTACTTTGGCTTTGAGCAAACTGGGCATCCTTGGTATCTTGATCCTCCCTCCATAGGATTGGGGTGATGAGAGATAGATACCTACACAGCTGACGTTTCACCTCAGTTTCAGTGCACCCTGCAGCAGTTACTAACTAATTACGTGTCATTTTTATTTAACCCACTTAGTAGTAACTAAGGAACACACTTTACCTTTGTTGCAGCCAGTGTGCTGTCACTGCTGAAGCTGTACCATGGACTGAGCTTCAGCGAGGCAAAATCAACACAATAGATGTCATTGTAGGCAGGGTGTATTGGTTGTCCCTACATATATGGAAAATAAATGACCGTAAAGATTGCTAAGTCACACTGTCTGTATTGATGGTTTGTGTCAGCAGAGATTCCAATACAGGATCTCTGTGATTTAAAAAGCAAATTAAACGCTCCACCTAATTATAGTTCTGGGCACATATAGTTGCCTTTGAGTATTTGCAGCTGTCAGGTTCAAATATTTCTAATAACTGTGGCTGTGACATTTGTTCAACAGATGAGGTAAGAATAAAAAAGATGAAGGGGCACCAGCCTGGTTTCAGGAATGGAAAGAAGATCAGATACATGACGGGATGCCACGGAGCACTGTAACATAAGTTTGACGATGGTAGCAACCCTGAAAAACAAGACGGGAAAACACCCCATGGAGGAAATGGTTGGGAAGAACGTGTTGCTCCAAGCCCAGACCTGAGACGTCTGAATGACAAGGTGCCTCTCAGGAGGGTTTAAGATCTTGGAGGTGCCTCTTTCCACTTGTGTGTTTCCCCTCCGAGCTGTGCTGATGTTTCAGGAGCACTCTACCCCTGTCTTCCAGAGCTGATTTTCTCTTTCTTTTTTCCCCTCACAAATAATATCTTACACATTTCCGTCCTCAGCTGCTGTGATACGCTGTGTGTAAGCCACGAGGTAATGACAGAAATATCGTTTTGCAAAGACTTCCACTGAGAATTCCCATCATGACATCGCTGACAGGGGATACCTTAAAAAGAAAGCATTGTAAGGAGAAACACATGTTTGGGTTTCTTTGAGGGGGAGGGGAGTGAAGGCGAAGAAGGAGGGAAGATTAGGAGACTATTCTCAATGCGTCTTAGATCTATAATCTTTGCTGCAGAATCCAACTGCGCAGATCTATCAAGTTCAGCCATGCTTGAGTATACCACACAGGTGGATGGTTTAATCTTGACAGTTGAGCTTCCAACTGAAAGGAGGCAGAAAGAATGAGATGAGAGAACATGCTGAAACCTGTTCGGCTCCCAGCCGGGCTCTGGGGCTGTGCTGCTGGATAACTCTATGGCTTGTAAAACAAAGGCACAGCGATGGGTGGCTCCTTCACTCCTAGGCACTGTATTGGTTTTCCTACAGCAGTTGCAAAATAGCAAGGACCCTCCCACCTGACAATATAAAGGAGTCGGGTGCAGCTCTGCTCTGATAAGGAAGAAACAGCAATGCGGATGTGCCCTAGGAGAAATTAAGGCTAAATGCAGCTGAGATCCTCAAGTGGAACATGTGTTTCGAGGAGGAATTACAATACACCCAAGAGCCGTGTATTTAGAGCTCGATCTTCAAATCTACCCAGGTTGTGCATCTGTTGAGTTTGTGTCTCGTATAGATGAGTCAAAACATCCAGTTCTCAGCAGGAAGATTTCAGAGCTGCCTCGCATCCAAAATGCAGTGGGTTTGGATGCGAGTTGCATT
This sequence comes from Pavo muticus, assembly GCA_016647715.1. Classification (NCBI taxonomy): domain Eukaryota; kingdom Metazoa; phylum Chordata; class Aves; order Galliformes; family Phasianidae; genus Pavo; species Pavo muticus. The sequence continues at coordinate 5,831,844 of JACDJE010000957.1, read as the reverse complement.
TCTGCTGCAAACTTCTAGCCACATATGTAAAGATAGCATGGCTTGTGTTAACATTAAGAAACAGAAATGCTAATGAAATGCTTAAGCACATACCTATGACACAATCTGAAACAGGTGGATATGGAGCAATTGAAGGCCTCATGCTTCACTCAAACCATATGTGAAACTCCCACTGCCATCCTGGGAGCAATGATCAAGGGCAGGAGATGGCTGTTAGGGAGCATGATTTAAAACTGACTTTGGAAAGGCTAATTTATGCTTTGGAGTCTCCTCTGATGTGTACCCAGTAGGAAATTCTGTAGCTACACCTGTTTACACATCTTTTGCCTCACCAAGATGCTAATGAGAAACCCAGCCCTCATGGTCACAGTGAGAAACTGTAACAATTACTAAACTCCAGAAAGAAAATGGTTTTTAGGGACTGATTTATCAGCAGGCTTTCTTATAGGACAGATAATTCATGCCAGGAACTTTGAAGAGCTGCTGAGCTGCACTCAGCTTTTGGGTGCAAAGCATCCAGAAGCCCTGGTAAACACCCAGCACTCCAGAGCTGGAGCTGTCCCAGACAAACTCCCTTCCATCTTTTGCCTTTTTTTTTTTCTTTAATGGCACCAAAATGTTTAAATCTCTTTTGTCTGCCAGTCGTATTTGTGAAGTTTTAGACCTGATGGGTCTTCAGACCACTGCTTCTGCTGAGATGTATTCTTCATTCATCTGTTTTTGGTGCCCATGGCAGCTGAGGGCTCCACACTGTGCTGCTGTTTGTTGTGGGATTGGCACCTACTTAAGCCCCCCCTGAGACCCAACCACGAGTGTTACCTCTTACATTAAGTTGTGTCCTTTGACTAGAGTTGCGTTCAAGGATGACCTTCCAGCTTGTCACAGTCAATTCCTGGGGGACCTGCAGTTGCAGATGGACGGAGTGTTCTGGAACAGTGTTTTGCCTCACGTGTGACAACACCACCTGGAGAGGTCTTTGTGCACCTACAGAGCCTTAAGGAGTGGTCTAATTCAGGAAGAAGAGGGCTGTGCTGCACCCTCTCATAGTGCCACAGTGGTGGCAACTACTTCTTCAGAAACAGAAATTAGGTTCAGTTTTAGTTTCAGTTTTAGATCTGGATCCATTTCCAAAAATGTCCCTAGATTTCTGCCTAGAAATCCTCACCATCTCCCCACCTGGCTTCCCCAGGTATATACTGGGGCAAACAGATGCCTGCTTTGAGGAGCTGCTGCCAGCCTTCTGCAGGCGCAACCAGTAGAGGTGCCCAGCAGTGGGTTGGCGATGGAGCAGTGTCTAGAGCACTCTGCACGGCTGTGGTGCCTGCACCTCATCTTGCACAAGGAAGTAGGGCTGGGAGAGGTGGGAGTGAGGAAAATGCTTGGGGAGGTTGCAGGATCAAAAAGGTTGCTTAAACACTTGGCGTTTGTTTGTGAATCATCATTTTACTTTGTTAAATGCAAGCATGGTAAAAGAAGAATAAGATGTGTAAATGGCTTTGCATGCTTAAACTGTGCTTCTGCAGTGCTTGGATGCATTTGCGCGGTGTGAGCTCATCAAAGTCACAGAGAACCTTTGAGAATCTAATCCCAGTCTCATTATTCCCCTTCCTAAAATCAGATTGCAAACCAGCAACAAGACTTCTGCTTAATGATAGCCCGAGGAGCGATGTTTGTGTTGTGAATCATGTGAGATTTCACACTGATAGACGATGAGTACATACCCTGACACCATCTGAGCGTTTGGCATGGTTCAAGGTGAAGGAGGAGATGCACACCTTGTCCAGGAGGTTTCCATTGTCCATCCATCCCCATGGCTGCTGTCCCCAGCACCACAGCCCGTGGGTTGCCATGTGGCGATGGCAGCCATGGGGCACTTCTGGACACCTTGGTTCTCTGCATGAAGAGCTGCTTTTGTAATGTGCTCACCCTCCCTCGCCTCTCCAAAAGCCTTGGGAATCGGAAGACTCCTTTTTCTCTTGGCATAAGCAGGACATAAATTCAAAGGGTTCTGCTGAATATTTGTTAAGATGCATATTTATGTGTAAAACCCTCCCTATCCCTCAGAAAACATTTAGTTAGAAGAGGATAAAGATGATTTACTTATGCCTTAGCGCTGTTGCTATTTAAACACTGCACATTTATTTCTATTTACTCTGGTATTTATTAAAAAAGCATAGTTAAATTAGTGATCATTGCTTCTCCTGAGCTGATTCTGAAGGCTCTTACAGCACTTCTTCAAGAGAACAAACTAGGATGAACAAACTGTGTCATTCCATCTGTAGGACAGTGAAAGCAAATGCTGTTTTCCAGTGGCCACGCAGAAAGAAATTGATGTCCTGGGATTCTTCCATTTGGCAACAACTTATTTGGGTAGAAAACAGCTCTACAAGCTGCTGTCATCACATGACATATGTGACATAACTGAGATGAGTTGCTCTGTCATCCAGGTTTGCACAAAGTATGCAGGTTCCAGGCATCCAATGAGCTCAATAAAGAGCACATAAGGGGCAACATCCTTGGAAGCTCTACTCTGAGCTCCACAAGGCTTTTTTCTGCTGGGGATATTAGCAGTAACGATGCCGGAGCAGCCAATAACAGCATGGCTGGGCTTAATGACCCCAGGCAGGCAGCTCCTCTCAGCTGGCTCCCAATCCCCAGGAAATGCACCCCGGCTGATTACTGTCGCCTAAGGAGTCACACATGGACCTGGGAACCTTCTTTTCATTAGCTGAACCTGTGCCCAAGGAGCCACTGCAGAAACATATTTTTTCAATCAGATAATGCATTTCCAATTAAATAACTTGGTTTTTGCCTGTTTTCTCTTTCTTTCCTGCCATACAGGAGCTATCTGTGTTTAACGCTGTAATGGAATCTTACCGTAAAGTTGGCTGTGTTCTTCTGAAGTGATGGTAATGGTCATTAAGATGTGTTATTGTTTTTCTCTGGGCATATTTGTACCATATGGACATGCAACATGACTCGGAGCTAAGCATTCCCAAAAAACGCAGGACAAGATGTGACTGATGAGGCTGTGTAGAGCGGTGGAGAAAGAGAAGTGCCCGAAGGAACTCCCAGCAAGCAGGAAACTGCATCTTCCTATACCTGCTGCTGTAGAGTTCCCTGCAGGTGGCTTTGGCAAGGGCGTAATAAATGAGTCCACATGTTTGTTATAAGCATTATGAGTGATATATGGCAAATGTTTGCAAAGCAATGGAGAAGAAAGGCTGCTAGGGCAGGACTTTGGGTTTTAGATGGCAGCCGTGCAAGAAGGAATGGGAGCTGAAGATAAAAGGGTTTGGGGAGCGCCAGCAGAGCTGAATTAAATATGAATCAGAAATCTTTGACAAAGAGCGTGGTAAGGAATAGGGGAAGATTTCCATTTCACAGAGCTCTTGAACCACGGCTGTGTCCCTTTCCAGGGCTGCCTTTGCTGGAGGGAGGGGAATTGAATGTGCTCCTGGCCCAAAGGAAGAAAAAGATTTTGGGATGGCCCTAAGGACCAGATGCCACACAGGGCAACAGGGCTGACCCACTGCAGGTGCCATTCCCCGATCACTTGGGTTGGTGATGAGAGCAAGGATGGCATTTATCAGGTCTCTGCAAACCAGGTGAACTTCTGGCAAAAAAGAATTTCTCAGTGGATTTTCCTGGTTCTGAAAACACTTTTTTTTTTTCCTTTCCTAATGTGACTTTACCAGTCTTCTGAGCAGAGTAGTGCAAAAGAAATAACGTTTGAGGCAATTTCCTGAATGTAACAAGTTAAATAGCTCTGCACTGAAACGTGAAGTAAATAATTTTGAAGCATAGTTAGTCTTTGTTCTTGGTTTCAGTGGTGAATTTCTTAGAGCTCTCATGGCATGGGGATCTTTTTTAAAGGAAAAACAGTTAAAAAACACAACACAAACCTTGGCACGTTTAATGGAAATCCATCTAAATGGGAATTTCAACTGTTGGTAAATCAATGCCATCCCCACACTCTGTGCATACTTGCCCTTACAGATGATGCAGACATTTATTCAAAAAGAAGCCTGTACAGTGTTTGATACGCAGTAAATTAAACACCAAGAGTGCTTCAGAACAATTGCAAAGAGAGGGAGCTCCTGCGACCCACCCTTGAGCCGACAGCCATTGCGTGTGCCAGTGTTGGTTGCCTCCCTCTGCCCAGGTCATGCCGTGCAATGCACTCACAGCCCTGCCCTCATTTGCTTTGGGCAGAGGTGGAGGTTGTGAAACTCTCCATGCACTGTCAAGAAGAGACTTTTCCTGCGGTCTGAGAAGTCACACTGCCTGCAAGTGGTCCACGCTGTGCAGTGCCAGTGCACATCTCCAGCAGCGGGGCTTGGTGAGTTTTGCAGCTTGCCGTGAGCTCTCTGTCCTGGGAGGTTGTCTCTCATCCCTCGCAGCAGCTCCTGCCTGGAGCGATCCATCACCATGTCAGAGGCAAGCCCTCGCTTGTTCCTTTCTATGGATCAGAAGAGAAAGACACATCCAGGGAAGGGAGGAACAGCTCTACGTGTCTCGGTGTCACAATCACAGATGTGTTTTTTCAGCATGCGTGACCCAAGGAGAGCACCCACCCCACTCCTGTGGCATGGGGACCAAGATGGGGTGGCACAGCACAGGGTACACAGGGCACATGGGGCACAATAGGCACAGAGCACAGGTGTGTCTCCAGCAGATTGCACCTCCTCTGGTGCACTGGGACGTGGGACCCTCAGCACCCACCAAGGGCAGGGTTGCAGAGTCCATCTGCTGTCTCTGAGGACAGCACAAGTTGGGCAGGCTGCTGGACGAGGTGGTCTTACCCCGTCTCTGCTCTGGGGCAGAATGCTGCATGCACAGTTAGCACTTGCATTATCTGCGCCATATGCACCCATCTGGTTCTGCTGAAGGTTTTGATCTCAGCCGGGTTTGATTTATGCAAGAACAGCAGCATTCCCTCTGTAGAAGGCAATGCGTGATGGTTAACGTTGCCACTGCTTAAGGGTATGGCCTCATCCCACCAAGGCAGAGTTTTACTTTGCCCCTTATTGGACACATCTGGAGGAGGAAAGGAGCTCTCCTCCCTTGGCCCATGTCGGCTGGGTTTGGGCCAGGCAACGTGAAACCCCTCTGCGTTTTGCAATGCCGTGGTTTGCGGGCACGCAGTTTTCCTGATGGCCAAAGCCTGGGAAAATGATACTGAAGAGGTTGGTATGTTCTCTGCACTGCAAAACACAAAGCAGGGATTTTTAACTCTTCAACAGAGGTTTCCATTCCCCATTGTGAGAGGGGCAGGCTTGGCATCTATACAATGAAGAACCTCAATGAAATGTGTTGTGAGGGCTGTGCATCGTAAGTTTGCACGCATGAAACATAACAGCACCCCATGTAGCTCATTTTGTGCCTTGGGTTGTCCTCATAGACATTAACGATCTTTCTCATTTGGGTTTCATACTTCATTCTTCATGCTACATACTTCATGCTTCATTCAAGTGTTGCATGCTTGAAACTCCTCTTTGTTTTTTTTTAAACTATCTTGTTAACATCAAGTAACATGACATATCATGATGCATTATCATACCATATTACACCATTCGTTTTATTGCATGACTTTTTGCAGAGTTCATGAATGAGTAGTCATTAGTGCTGAAAAATGGGACCTGATTGCTCAAGGCTCCCACAAGAAAAACTGAAATGTGAAATTTGTCACATTAAGAGCTCTTTGTCTTCACTTCCTGGTGAAATCCACCTGATTCTGGGTGAGATGCATTGATGTTCATTAAAAGAGCACTGCGTGGGAATTGAGATGGGAATTGAGAAGAGACAATTTCAATTTAAATGTCATAGGAAAGGCAGGAAGGCCAAATAGTGACCCGACCTGGAGTGAGTGCAGAGTTCTGTAGCAGTCAGGGCTGGTAAGCCCTGCAAAAAGTGATTTGTTAGGGTTTGGGTGAATTTCTGTGATGTAGATACTGGAAGGAATTTTTATGGGATCTGGCCCTGGAATTGAGAGGATTAAATAGCAAAGGAAAATCCAATGTGCTATTCGTAACTGATAGCGCACAGAAATGATAGTTCTTGTAGCAACTGGAATTTGAGTCACCGCTGCCTGCGGCCAGCCACTTCCAGCCATCTGCACACCAGGAGCCAGACCCAAACCCGAGCTCTGCATCACGAGCAGCGCACATCACACGGGGCCACGCAGCGGCAAAGCGGAAAGAACTGTCCGTTATGGAAAGGGTCGTCTGAGGCTTGTCCTTTTGCAGGCACTGTGTTTGTCCTAGAAATATTTTCCCATTTGAAGAAATACGCTGTGGTAGGCTTGGATTTCTTTATGACATCAGGAGGGGTGTCCCGTGGAAGGAAAAAAGACGCAGCCCCCGTTGTGTTTTTGAAGCCATTTGTCCTCGCAGCAAAATTTAGTCCATGTGGCAAAATCAGTCTGGCTTGGAGGAGCCAAAGGGAAGGTCCTCAGTGCAGCGTCAAGCAAGCCAGAAAATGCACAGGACAGGAAACAAATCATAAAAAGCTCTGCAGTGATGCAGCCCACGCTCCTGCCCGAGCACAGTAACACGCTGTGTATCACGGGCTGCCATGGGAGGCTGGTCTGGGTTTCATCAGCGGGGTTTGAGACGCTTCTTGGACTTTTTGCTATTGGAATTAAACCAAAATATCACAAGGTTGTGGTCAGGCTTACAGGAGAGAATGAAGGTAATACAGTCTGTGAGTTTGAGCAGAAGACTTGAAATCAGTTCAGGGTCCAATCTTGTATCCTGTTAACTCAAGGCATTCTCTAGGCTCAATCCATCCTCTTTGTGACTGTGTTCTTGTAGTGGTGCCCAGCTGAGCTACAGCTATTAGGAGTAAAGCCTTCAGTCTGGGAGGCAAAGTGATGCAGAATTATCATCTCTTTCATGTTGCATGCGTGCTGAGTTTGAATGTTGCTGACAGATGGACCCCTGAGATGGTAGATGGTGTTGTCTCCAGGTACTGCCTGCATGAATCTGAGTGTCTGAGGAAAGGGTGAGAATTGGGGACTAGTCCCACTGTATCCCCTGGTGGTGCTGTGCTGGGGATTGGGAAGGTCTCAGCCATATGGGGGGCGGCTTTTTGTAGGGAATGGATGCTGAGCCACTGAGGTTGCTCAGATTTCCAAGAGCACAATGTCAGGCAAAGGGTTACATTTTCAAATGCTAAATAAAAGACAAATGGAAAACAAACATGTAAAAAAAATGATGGGTTTTCCATAAGGCAACTGGTGGGTTACTGACCTTTTCTTTTCACATGTTGATTTGGTATGTTATCTACAGAATGGTCTTCGTATTCAACAGACCTACAAACCCAGGCTGTCCTGTGAGATTCTCCAGATATTGTACATGGTTGTAGCTTTGTTAGGGACATTCAGATTATCACCCTGAATGCAGTGAAAATCTGAGGTGAGATCAGAAACCCCTTCCTGAGAGTGACCTGACTGAAAGAGGGGAACCCTACAGTGGACAAGCCAATGGCCGACACAAGAGGTCTTCAAGTACTGCGATGGGGAAGTTCACCAAAAAGCACAGGAATTTGCTGAGCCTCTGGGATCTGAAAAGGTGCTTCCAAAGGCCTGTTGCTGGATCTTAATGAAACAACTGAGCCAGTGACACGCAGTCTTCCCAAACACCAAGATCCTGATGGTCACCACTGCAGGGAAGTGAGGTCTGAGTCTCAGAGCTGCTGGGGCTGCGCCCGGGATGCGCTGCCTGCGGGACGCGATGCAGGAGGCGGTGTGGAGGAGGGAGGGAGCGCCAGGCCTGCAAATTAGCATCAAAGCATTGGTGCGAGGTTTATGGGGACATTTACTAGTGTTGTTTTCATTATTTACACCAGCCTTGATTCTAGGAGTTCTCATTAAAAGCGTAATAAATGTAAAAATATTTTACAGGGTAATAAAAGTTCCAAAGCAAAAATAACTTTATATAGTGTGATTTTTTTTTCTTTTACAAAATACTGTGTGGCATCATATTGAACCTGCTGATTGCTGATGGGACAAGAGAAACCCCTCTGTTCTGGTGCAGTGTGAGGGGACAGGCTGGGGCTCAGCACTGCTTTCCTGCCAACCATTCACCAGGCAATGGCAACGCTCACTGTCAGTGGCTTGGAGGAGAGTGAGGCAGGCCAAAGGCAGCCTTTCTTTATGGAGAAAGCAGAGAAAACCAGATCATTTGCATTTTTTAAAATTTCTTTTTCTGGTTCAAAAAAATACATTAAATGTATCCAGAAAGGCACTGGAAAATATGGGACTGACAAAAGGAAAATACATTAATGTTTTCAAGTTCCTCTATAAAATATGTTTGCATAAACACACTGTGTGTAGTCAGGACTAGCCTATAGTTTCTGGAAGTATGTTAAACAAGAAGAGTGATATTTGCCAAATCCTCTGTTATGGTTTTGGGATGTGCAGTCCTCTGCAGAAGGACAGAACTGAAACGAGGAAACACTTTGGAATGAACTCAGCTTGGAGGCAATCCAGAAACCTTGTGGAATGAGTGGAGATGAAAAAAAAATTGAATTTAACCATTAAATCATCCAGCAACTTGTCATCTGCGGCATTTATCTTCTAGTCCCAAAGATAATAATGTTCCAAAGTCATAATGACATCTAAACATCTTTGATCACGGAGCAGATGAATTGGTCCAAATATGCTGGATTTGGCTGTCTCTCATGGGTTATCCTAATAAATACTGAGTCAGCTTTGCAAATGGAGTGGTTTTCAAAAGCGCGGAATGAACATAGATGGGCTTGACCTACATGAAGCTGGAGGTGTTAGTTACAGCAGCCGGTGGGACTTCTGTTTGCTTGAAAGCAAATGTAAGATTCCTGGTTTTAGGCTCCTGCAACCATGAATGTTTTGAATATTTTTTTTTACTCTACAAGCTGCCTTCATAATTTGACGTGAGTAAAGACTTTGGCTCGTGAAGGTTCTAGACCCGATTTTTAGCACTTTGGGTATCTGAGCTGGTGTGTAAACCTGTGCTTGGGCAGAGGGAATGGGAATGGAATGGGTTCCTGCTAGAAGCAGCCTTGACCTTTTTCCTTGCCCATTGACTAAGCCAACCCGTGTCCAGGATTAGGAGAGCATTAGCTAACTAGCACAGGGGAGGTGCCATCCTCACAAAGACCATGAATGGCACAATCAGCCCAATGCCATTTCTAAAATCCACTAAAAAAACCTGAGCCAGACAAGAGGGCTAGAGCATTTGCATCCTGTCTAGCAGGTATGAGCTGAATGCTCAGGAAGACAGCATAATTGCATGACGGCGAATTTGGGCTCTGGAGCTGAATCATACACTGCTGGATACTCTCTGTGTAAGTGTCTGTGACCAGAATAGGGAGTTTCTCTGTGAAGCTTCTCAAAAGGGAGGCACGAGCCAGCCAGGAATTGTGCAATATTTTCTTAGCAGGAAATAAATTTAGACCCCAGCTTTGTTTTTTTTTTCTTCCCCCTAAAATGTTGGAAGGAAATGTGGGGCTCCAAATGGGACCATCGCTGTGAGAAAACGTGGCTGGTTTTACTGCGCCTGCTGCTGTGCCCCAAGGCCACAATTAGGGCTGGAATCCCATTGTGCCAGGCATTGTCCAAGCACAGAGGAAGAAACAATCCCTGGCTTGGAGGCCTGCAGTATTGATTAACCTTTATTTGTTTGTGCAATTACTAGTTTATTATTAAACACTTTGTTTGTGTTAGAAGGCAAATATTCTCAAGCCATAATGAGTCCAGGGATCAGTCGTGGCATAAGCCCCGTATCGCATGCAGATAAGATGGAAATATTTGTCTCGTTTTCATGGATGCCTCAATGAAGTTTCATGTTTTCAGACAGTCTTGGGGTGTTAGACTCACATTCCCTGAAAGCCTGTGTGGCCGGGACACAGAAATTGCCACAGCCCCTTGTGAACAGGCATCCTAAAGGGACGTGCCCCAAAGTCTGTGTGAGACAGCAGCAATAGGATCCCACGTCCCAAGCTGGTTCTCCTGAAATAGTATCTCTTGTTTCTGCAAAAACTTGGATATTCTGTGAATATGTGTCTGCATGCCATTTCCTGGAAGGGTACCTTGATAGCACTCCCAAGACACAAGTAATCTACATGACCCTATTTTGGCTGCTGGCTGAAATGCCGTGTTGACCACACATCGATTTTGGCTTTCCCATTGCATTGCTGTTATCTCTTTTGCTATCTCATAATTTACAGGAAATTCAAAACTGGTTGCAATCACAACTCATAATTTGAAATGCTAATCCTGGGGCTGTCACTCCAGCTGTAACACATACAGCCTGCTCTATTAAACTTTAACGTGCACCCTAATAGCCATGTGAGGCTTGAAATCCAGGGATTAGCTTTGATTCCAGTTTAACTACTGATAGGCGCCTGTAGTATTATAAAGGACTCTTTCTCTTCTGAGGAGCACTGAACATCTTTGCTTTGGTTTGTTTATAAGCTACTGAAAGTCAGTCTAACATAGATTTTCTCCAAAAAGGACTACTATAAACCACATTTAATCTAGCTGAAAAATGGTACACTCAGAGTGGTAACAACTCAATTTCTCATCTGTGCATCCCAGTTAGGGAAAGAGGTGACTTTTCTGTCACAGTGGGTCTAGGCTGTGACATTTGGGACCATCTGGATTCTGTGAGTGGGTGGAAGACTGGGTGTGAAGCAGCTGGATTGTGTAAGATGGGTAAGAACATGGCCCTGCTCGAAGCAAAAGCAACACTTCCAGTGAATTCAGCAGGGACGACATGATCCATGATATATTGAATTAGGGTTAATGGGCTTCGTGCTATCCAAAGAGATGCTGGCAAGGGAGGTAGTTATGGGCTTTGGCTGTGTTTCACATCAATGCTGTCTCCATGTCATGTTGATAGTAAGGCTAAGGTAGCTGTAAGAGCAGAGCTCAGGTGGTCTCCTGTGTCAAAAGTAGGTAGGATTTATAGGAATAAAGTCTTCTCCACAGATGGCATTCCTGGATTCTGTGATGGAAATAGGATACTTCTATGATTTTTAGCAGCTGTAACAATATCAATTTGGGTATCAGATTGGGAACTCTTTAGGCGAAAATATTTTGTTTGTGGGGGAAGATTTGGTCACCACCCCAAAGAATGAGGCTGCAACTTGCTCTTCAGCCTGAAGATCTTGCCACCACAGTGCATGCCTGTGGTTACTCCAGAGTGGGTTACTGCAATCTGGTCATCCACAAAGCTTTCCCCAGAGACCACCAAGGACAACTGTGGCAGCAGAAAGAAATGTATTATTTTCTATGCAGCTTGCAGTAGGAAAGACATCTCTGGACCAGAGTGACATCTCTTCCAGTGCATACACAGCCCAGTAAGCTGAACAGCCCGACAAGGTGGCACTTCCCTTCCCTGCCAAGACTCCTGATTCATACACTTGATCTGCGTGGTTTGGGTAGGATACACAAGTATTCCCTGCTGTCGTAGCAGGGATACTCTGCATGAGGCACAGCTTCCTGCTGTGCATCACTCTTTCCTCACAGTTGTTCAGGGAAAGATTTTAGTTTTCCTTGATTTGGAACTGAACTCCTTGCTGAAGCTTGAGATTTTTTATTTTTTTTAACTGAATTCTTGTTGTTCTGGAGGATATGTCAAACCCCAGTCAGCTACAGGTCTTCATTCCCACCCAGGAAACATCATTTGGGACCTGGGTGCCTTTCTCAGAGGGAACACCAAGACAGACGCTGAGTTCAGATGGGATTTTTGGAACGATGCACTAATTTGTTCCAATCCCTGATAGATTTCAAGTATGGCCTTTGGCTGTGAAAAATGCTCACCTCTCTGAGTCTGAGTTTATTGGCTTCCTGAGTGTTTTATGAGGATTCAGTGTTACATTTTCTTGGGATTGTGTTGAATGGGTACCTGGCTTACTGGTGTAGATAGATGGAAATTTTTAATGACTGGTGTGTGTGGTTTATAGCTATTTTTGTGCATATTTTCAATTGCTGCAGTAGTTACGCCCATAAACTGAAAAAAAACCACCCTCCTTCCCGTCTGCTGGATTTTCTTTCAGCTCATGTATATTCTTGTTTATTCTGCTGTGCTTCCAAGATGGAAGTTTGTACAAACATTTTAAAGTTTTGAGAAACAACAACCAGAGGCAAAAGGAGAAAAAGAAAAACAAGAAGCAGGGCGATCATCTCTCAAGTGGGTCTGTGCATCCTTTGCTTTATCGTCTAGAGCTTCAAGCTGGCATAGATTTTTATAACACTTGGGAGATGCGGAAGCTTCTATTTGCTGCTCTGCAAACGAGTATGACATAGTGTTTCTTTCACATATATTCTTTGGAATCCTTCCCCTGGCTGCATAGCTCCATGTTTCCTGCAGATTATGTACATATGAGGGAAATAATCAGAGCAGATGCCACCCAAATACCTGTGGGTGATCAGATAACCCAACCTGCTCTACAGCTTTACGAAACCCTGAGTCAGGTCTTTGCTATCCAGACGATGTTTCCTGAAAAAAAAAGAAAAAAAAAAGCACTTCTGGGGTTTGCACAGCCAAACTTGATTAATTTCTCGTGGCTTTCACCACAGCTGCTGGGGACACAAGGACAAGAGGCTACGAGGAGAGCAAGGAGGGAGTTGGGTGACAGGAAGAGGCCCTCCAGCTGGCACCGGTCCTGGGAGTCTTCTTATGAGCAGATGAGTTTTATACAAAAAGGAAAAGCAAGTGGAGCTTGTTCAGCTAGTTTGCCATTCATGGCCGATCTAGAAGTATCTGCAGTGTTCATCAGAAGTGCAGTTAATACTATTTTGTATAATTCTTTGATTTCCATAAGATCTCCATTGGCCGCAATACCCATGCAGGGAGACAATCGCGCCAATTACTTTTTGATAGTTAACTTTAAGTTGGAAAAATAAAGATGCACTGCAGCGTGTCTGATTTTCACAGCGAACCACCCAGCTGCAGGATGATGCCCAGGGAGGCGGTTGAGTCAGTGTCCCTGGAAGAGTTCGAGAAATGTTTAGGTGTTGTATTAAGGGACATGGTTTAGTGCGGCATATTGGTAGTAGGTGGACGGTTGGACTGGATAATCTTGGAGTTTTTTTTCCAACCGTGGTGATTCTATGATTCTTTGATGCTGGTTGATAGGATGCTGGCTGTTATGAGCCTTCCAATGCTCTGCAGGTTTCATGGAAAGAGAGGCAGGGTGTGGTATGGTCACAGGATAGCAGGGACCAGGTTCTGGTCGAGCCCACGGACCAATGGCAAGGGCATGACAGACAGACCCGAGCCGCCAAAGTGGTGCAAACAAAATAGCTGTGTGGAGGAGAGCCACGTCCGATGGGTTGCAGCTGTCCCTCTGCCTCCCGGCCACCCCCGCCCTGCTCCAAATGTAAATCATCACCCTTTTCCCTTTTAACATAACAGTTGTGTCATTTAAAAGCTAAAAGAGCTGAGAAAAAAGTCTACTTGTTTAGAGAAACCATTAAAACAAATTATGAGCATTTAATAAATGGGGAAAACTGTCTGTTTGTCATAACATAGAATTTTTCCTTTAAATATCCAAACAACCGCCCAAAAGGTTACTTGTAGACGGGTGTGTCTGGGGGACATTTCCAGGGTCAGTCTGCACCGGCGTCCTCACTGTGAGCTTTTGGCCCAGATTTTGGCCATTGCCAACATGGGTGGGTGGAGATCCTGGGTGGGCTCTGGGACTGGTGTTGGAGCGTGGCGTCTGCAGTACCCGCTGCCTCTGCCCTGGCAGAGGAGGGATGCATGCAAACAGCATTTTTTTAATGCATTGATGCACTTCTTGAATAAACAGTAGCTTGGCGACTGTGTTTGGAAAGCAGTTGGACGTTTTTCTCGCTCCTCTTATGCTATTTCTTTTTCAAAACATTTCCTGATCCCAAGCTCCTTGCTCAGGTTGTGGGAACGTTCAGGTTCGGATCTGCAGTGTGTGGGCTGGCCCCTATCCAGTTGTTTAACAGATGATTGCTTTGAATAGGATTATCTTGGACAGGCAGAGAATCATCTCCCAGCACAGGGGCCGCCTTCGCCCTGGGAGGGGGGAGTGACTGGGCTGTGCTGTGAGGTGCTGGGCTTGCCTGGCTGGCAGGGATCTCCTCCAGACAGCTCTTCCATCTCTGGAGCTGTGATCTGATCTTTAAGAGCTATTAAGTCTTTGGTCCTTAAGAATGATTGATTACCAGCTAAACCTCCTGTAATGAGCCTCTTTACCTTTAGGATCTACCAAAGTTAGGGAGAAAGCCTGTTTTGTATATTGCTGTTTGCTGACTCAGGAGCCTGGAGGTAAATAAGTCCTTAGTTTTTAAGTGCACAACATTTAGTTCCATACAGGATTGCAGGTTCATTGATCGGGAACCTTCCTGCTGGCTCCCACTCTTGCTTCTGAGAGATGCCTGCCGTCATTTTGTGGACCAGCTCCTGAGGGCAGCAGACACTGAGCCAACCCTTCTGCCGATCGGGAGCTTCAGCATTGCATGCTACTAAGAGGAGGCAACACCACCTGGCGCAAGGCGGCCAAGCTCCTTGCTGTGCCAAGGCTGGCTGAGGCATCCCTGCCACTGAAGGGACCACATTTTGTGCTGCTGTCATGCTGGAGTTGAGCAAAGTGAAGGGAAAAGGAAGGAGACCTCACATGGTCAATCTCCACTTTGGTTGGGTTCCTTGGAAGAAGGCACACGCACACAAGGTTTGGCTGAATTTGTGTACATACATGAATTGGGACATGGTGATTTCTAAGGGCCCATTTCAACACTTCTCTGTAGGGCTCACTGGGAATGAATCCTGGGAAGATGAGGCTGAGAAACGAGCACTGACCTCATAGGGTGCTTCCACTGGGCAATGGTAATGCTGTGAGCAGGAGTTGGTGCTGCTTAAGAAGATCAGCCAGGAAGAAGCAGGAATGGGGAAAGGCAGTATGAAGATGAAGCTTGGACAAGATTCTGGGATGTGCTGATACAGGGAGGGAAGGACAGAATCAGAGAGATGGCACAAAGACTAGACAAAGAGGTTCTGAAAACCCAGTCCTCAGTGTCCACTAGCTTGAATTTGGCATCTGGGGTAAAGCAAAGTTTGGCTACACTATCTGTGAGGTTCCTCACCCAAAAATAAAAGCACAATTGAGAGATGGTGATTCAAGAGGACACTGTCCTTTGAGTACGCCTTGTCTTGGTGTGAATATTAATTTCAGTAATGAGAGAGGCACTATGTCAGGCTCTCCATTTCAGGTCAATAACTAGCATTTTATTTCCTCCCTATCATTAAATATGAAGAAAATCCTTTTCTTTTGGCCTCCTTGGCTCATTAATCTTGGAGTCCTCCTTGGTCATATGCATGAAGACTTTTCTTTGTGAATCGAGTGTGAATTCTGCAGCTTCTCTCCCGCAGGTTTTAATCCGTTCTTTTGTTTCACCATGTGGTTGTGTAAGTAGTTCCCTTGAGAACAGGGCTCCAGGTATATATAATTAAATCAAAAGTTTGCCACTAATAAGTGATCTTATCACCTTGTTGAGCTTTTTTCAGGTCTCTGTGTGATATTCCTAGGCCGCCCATTTGAAGTTATTTAATTACAAAGCCCCCACAATGGAGCCAGGGCCTTGGATGGTTTTTTTTTTCCATAGCGTATTATGTTATGTGTTATGATGCTCTGTGCACCAGGCGACCAAGGAGGGGCTGACAACCCTTCAGGAACGTCATTGACGAAGTTGATGTTGCAGAGATTGTTTTTGCTATGAGTGATTACCGTGGAGAAACTCCTCATCAAACCCTAACAAACGGAGTGCTTGAGCCCCAAATAACTGCCACCATCACGGAGCCTGGCTGGGACCATGGGCAAGAGTAAGAAGAAAGAAAGCAAAACCCTGAGAAAAGTCCTGCAGTGAGTTCTCCTGTATCCTGTGCTTTCCACATCCACGGGTGGTGGAGATGTGTGGCTGCTGTGACCTTGGTGGGGTGGGACAGTTGCCCAATGTGTGTTTCTCCGTGGGTTGAACCTCTCCATTGTTTGGCTTGAAGCATGATGAGGTATCAGGGTGCAGCCTTCAACCTTGAGAAGCCTGAGGGCCTGAGTGGACTAGGTGTGAATCTGTTTGAGTACTTCAAGATAAAGATAAGATATGGAGATTTTTAAAAACTCTATTAGAAAACTGTCATCACCTGAAGTGCGTTCTAGGCAATGGGTTACATGTGCTTAGGATGGAGATAAAACTGATAGGAAATCACGCAAAGCACTTGTTTGCATCTTTCAGAGCCTTGACAACTGACCTGTCACTCCTCCCCATAGCCTGTTCATTGTGACTCGGAACGGTGTGAAACACAGTGCTGTAACAGAGGGCAGGCACTGGAGTGATGCGCTGTTATGATTACATGGTGGCATGGCAGCGTGTGCAACATAGTATTTTCAAAACCCCAAAGCATGTCCTTATGTTTTTTTTTCCTTTTTATTTCCCAAGAAACACTATTTTTCCAACCCTCTAGCTTGCCTGACATGACTGGTGGTGTCCTGGGAGGTGAGAGCTGGGAGCTGGGGATGGTCGTCTTTCTACCTCCGCTGTGGCCATAAGGAGCTCCCAGCCAGGTGGAGTACAGAAGTACAGGCTTCAACCACAATTCCCCCCACTGTACAATATTTTCCTCAGTGCATCCAGGCTGTATTTTTCCTTCCATTACTCTATAAAGCTTCAGAGAGCCCTCTGCATATCAAGATTTCAGTTTTCAAATATTATGCAACCTGCAATGGAAAAGGGCTTTTAAACTGATCTGTTTGCTCAAAGTCCTTCAATCTCTCAGCACAAACTGCTCCTGGGAAACCCTTCCCCCTCTTTAAACAGCAAATCTGTTTCAAGAGCTTCCTCAACAGCAGCTCTATCTCTGGGCACGACAGTCGGAGGAATCTGCTCTGCTCTCTGTTAGCCATGTGACTCAGGGTAAGACTTTGCTGTTGTTTCACTCCATCAACTGAGGATCTGCTGATTGATGGCCTCCAACTGCCCAGCTGCAGTTTGCTGTGCACCTGAGCCTGGAGCGGGTTTTTGGGGTGTTCAGGCAGAAAGTGCTCTATCTGAAAGTCGGGTGTTGATGCAATAGTAACTGAATCAGCATACCCTCGCTGTGTCATTTTCAGGTCTCATTTCGTTGCTTTTCTTCCCGCTTGGAATGCTGCTCCATTTACTAACTTTATATTTGTTTTACTCCCAGCTTGCTTACCTATCATCACTAATTACAGAACAAACAATTGCAGTCATACAGTAATGAATAGCAACCTTTTGGCTTTTTATTTTTTCTGTTTTTTTGTGGGTGCACCTGGTTCAAACACCTAAGATAAATAGGAGTGACTTTCCAGTTCTCCCCTCCTTTGCCCAGAAGCAGAATTTCCATCAATCCATTTGGTGACGGTGCGAGCAGTCAGCACGAGGCTTTGCCAAGTAGGCAGAAGGAAGGGGTGTTCTGACATCTCCTGCAAGCAGAGTTCAAGTGCTGCTACTGAGCACTGTTCCCTTACATATTCCTTAGGTTCCATCACCATTAGGCCAGAAAAAGGAGAAATTCAGAGGAGAGCCCCAAACCTTTGCTGTACCGGTGCCTAATGCAGCACAGCGGTTTGGTTAAGCACTAGCACAGCATCATCGATTTCCCTGCTGCTCTGCGTAAACTTATGCATCAACATAAGAGTATCTGTTCGATCTGGGCTTACGGTGACAATGGAAAAAAAAGCAATGTAAATCCACTATTAAGCACATCAGTAAAAGCACCTCACAAATGAAGCTTAAGCAAGCTTTAAAATGTACCTGGAAATAGGAAATTGCCTATTGTGAAATGAATGTTGGTATAAAGCATTTAACTAAAATGGAATTAGTGTTTCTGTTAATCTTTTTTCTATTTCCTTTTGCTGTTGTATACAATTGGGCAGAGACAAGTCCCTACCTGGACTGGGAGTGGCTCTGCTTGGGACCATTCCCCACCCTGGACATTTATCATAGAATCATAGAATGGTTTGAGTTGAAAGGGACCCGTGCTGTAATTCACCTAGTCCAGCTGCCCTGCAGTGAAGAGAAACATCTATAGCTTGATCCATTTCTGATGGATGTTTTGACCAATGCAATATGATTTGGGAAAACACTTTTTTTTTAAATTTAAATTCCTTCTCTACTCTGATGATACCCATGGCCTCCCACCCTCTGGAGCTTGCTAACACTTCTGACAAACAGGTGTACAATCCTGCTACAAGTACATTTACAGGGAGATGAGATCTGCGTACTGGAAACAACCTGGGAGTCACCCACTGAACTGGTTCAGTGTTATTTTGATGTAGCACTAACTAGTGAGGCACTGGGGTAAATCTAGACCTACTTCTTGAGGATGCAGGCATCCATCATTTGCAAGACTGTAGAGAATCATCCTCTCTGCTTATTCAGAAGGATCATTCAAATTATTTCCCATTCTAGAAAAGATAAAAACATATGGATCAGGCCTCAGAAAATTGTGAATTTGGCTCAATGGTGTGGAGCTCCTCCTCCAGCAGAGAAGTTCCAGAAGAGCTCTCCTGCCATGCGGGCTGTGGGGCTGCTCCCTGCCTGCCAAGCAGGCACCCATCCCCTGGATGTGAGCTGTGGGGACATCCCACAGGGACTGACTGCCTCCCTGCATGCCTGGGAACTTCTGGGAGCTGCAGATATCTGGAGAACTTTAATGTAGAGAACGCAGATGTTTGCTGCAGGGTCAGTGAGGTTTGAGATCATCACTTTGTGCTTTGGCATCGGTGTCCTTCTGCCGATTTCTTGGCTCCGCTGTTCTCCTCTGCAGTGGCAGGGGAATGATTTGAATTAGAGCAGCAGGCAAACTGCTCAGAATAAATAGGCTTGCTACATCCACATGGAACAGATCCCTCAGCACCTCACTTTCCTCATAATTAACATTAATTATTGTAGAGGTATTGGGAGGATGATTAATGCGTGGGCAAAGTCTGAGTCTTAGGCATGAAGTTGCATTAGAGTTCAAGTACAATTACTGTCATTTTATCACTCACTACATCAAACCAATTAATTCATGTTCTTCATATGTTGACTGGCAGTTGTGCTTTTTTATATTTTGATTGAAAGATATTCTGCATCTGATATTAAATACAACAAGTTGTACTTATAGCTGTAGTACACTTCTGTGTGAGAGAAAATGTCACAGTTTGGGAACCACTTGGGCAAAGGATGTATAATGGAGATATTTCAGCAAGAGGCACAGTGCAACTAACTTCCTTAATCTGGGTAGATTGCATTGGGAAAAAAATAACCTGAAGGAACCCTTTGGAAGAGGTAGGAATAGCAATAAATAACCAGGCTTACTTTGCTCTTTTGCAACCCGTATTTCAAGTTCTCCCTCTCTCAGACAGCAGCTGACTCAGCAGGAGCTGTGTCCAGCCAAGCACCCCTTGGAGCTGCATGGCCATGGCTGGGGGCAGCGAACACTGCAGGGAGCAGAGCCAGACTGGAGTGGGGACAGACCCTGACTGCTTCCCAGTGCGAGCTCTGAGCCCACGCTACCCCTTTGGTGTTTGGTCACAATACTGCCTTTTGCTTCCAAATAGGGCTTAGATAGGATATGTTCAAACTCTTGCCCATTAATTAGGCATAAATGCTAAGCCCTCCTTTCCTCCCCAGGCCCACGGAGCTGAGGGCAGCAGGCTCTCTGGCTCATGGCGTGACGTGATTTACTGTAGCCCAGCACAAGTGGTATTTTCTGGGGCTGCAGCACATAGACAAGCCATTGATAACTCTGCCTTTGTTTTGATTGCTTCCAACTGCAGAATGAGCAAGACTTAATTGGCAGCAATGACCTCATTCCTGGCTTGATTAAGCTCTCCATATGTGTTTTATAAATAAAGTAGTCTTTTCAACTGTTTTATCACTTGGAGGTTTCAGCAGACAAAATATGATTTATGGTGTTTTACCTCTTTCCCCAATCGGGGACAACTTCTGATCCTGCAGCCCAGGATGTGGGCTCATCACTCCCTGCAGCAGCTCCTTGGCTTGCCCTAATGATGCTTGCAGATGCTGGTTGCGTTGGCTGCCATTTAAACTCCCCCTTCCCTTTCCTATTGTGTTATAATAAAGGAATAAAACAAATCCATGCACTGAATTGAGCTTTCAGTAATTATTTGGGCGCAATGTGAGGATCTCCCCATGCTGGGAAAGGCTCTTGCAGGGCCTCCATCCCAGTGATCTCCCCCTCTGCACCCGAGGACTGAAGACAGATATCAGCATGAGACAGATATCAGCATGAGCGTGAGATGTGCTTCCCAATCCACTCCAGTGCAAGTCAGAGCCAGAGGTGGAGGGGTGAGGAGCAGTGGGATGGTGTGAGCCAGGTGCTAAGCCGTGAAACCTGGAATTGTGCTTTTGAAAGACAGCGTTAGACAAGCAGCTATGGAAAAAGGAGTAAATACAAATAGAATCAAGGTCTCGTGGGTCAAATTTGCTGCTTACTCCACTCTACATCATTTCAGGTCTCTTTGTTTCCATGTAGCAGTATTGCTTAATCCAAGCTTTCAGAAATCATGAGGTTGGCTTAAAAATAAAGCCAAGAAGTGATAGGCAGCAGGTTCTTTATTTGCTCTCTGAAGGCTGAACGTTTAGCACTTGTGTGCATAAGCTGCTCATGAAGGCTAGAAACGTCTTAAAGAAAAAAAAAGAAAGCTTAAATTGTTAGGTTAAAAACTGATCCGAGCTCTAAATCACCAGCAAATATGGATGACTCACGTTAAAATGGTGAGAACTGAAAATACCATTAGACATTTACAGGGATAAGGAGGAGAGGTATATTTAGTGGGATTCTTGTGTCTTAGCATTTGGTATTCTGAAGTGTCTAGAGAGAAACATGCTGATTTGCTCGGATTACTTGATCGTGGTTCACTGAGTTCAGGTTTTCTTTCCTTTCTTATTTTGTCACTAATTCAGTAGCAGAGAATATCCTTGTGAATGAATTCATGCAGCTAAGCACATCTTTCAAGAGAAAGAACATCTTTTCCATCAAGCCTCGTTTCCTAAGTGAAATACAGGCAGGAAAGGAAAGGAAAGGAAAGGAAAGGAAAGGAAAGGAAAGGAAAGGAAAGGAAAGGAAAGGAAAGGAAAGGAAAGGAAAGGAAAGGAAAGGAAAGGAAAGGAAAGGAAAGGAAAGGAAAGGAAAGGAAAGGAAAGGAAAGGAAAGGAAAGGAAAGGAAAGGAAAGGAAAGGAAAGGAAAGGAAAGGAAAGGAAAGGAAAGGAAAGGAAAGGAAAGGAAAGGAAAGGAAAGGAAAGGAAAGGAAAGGAAAGGAAAGGAAAGGAAAGGAAAGGAAAGGAAAGGAAAGGAAAGGAAAGGAAAGGAAAGGAAAGGAAAGGAAAGGAAAGGAAAGGAAAGGAAAGGAAAGGAAAGGAAAGGAAAGGAAAGGAAAGGAAAGGAAAGGAAAGGAAAGGAAAGGAAAGGAAAGGAAAGGAAAGGAAAGGAAAGGAAAGGAAAGGAAAGGAAAGGAAAGGAAAGGAAAGGAAAGGAAAGGAAAGGAAAGGAAAGGAAAGGAAAGGAAAGGAAAGGAAAGGAAAGGAAAGGAAAGGAAAGGAAAGGAAAGGAAAGGAAAGGAAAGGAAAGGAAAGGAAAGGAAAGGAAAGGAAAGGAAAGGAAAGGAAAGGAAAGGNAAAGAAAAGAAAAGAAAAGAAAAGAAAAGAAAAGAAAAGAAAAGAAAAGAAAAGAAAAGAAAAGAAAAGAAAAGAAAAGAAAAGAAAAGAAAAGATTTCTGCCAGCATGTGGGCCCCAGCCTGCAATCAGGTCCTGCCTCATTAGTGTGGCTCCCAGGCAGGGACTTCAATGGCCAAACCTGCCTGCCTGTTTTGGAGCCCCAGTATATCCCTTCCCTGCACATCAGCCCTTCCTCAGCCGGTTCCAAGAAGACCAACCCAACTCAATCCAAATTTCTTTGGAAGCAGGATCCATCATAAGGATTGCGCACCTCACTCCGCTGTCATACACTAAAGGACAGCACAGGTGTGCTGACACTCCATTTGGTACAACCCTCCAAGGCAATGCAGACCAACAAACAGCTTTGGGGAGGGCTTTTCTGAATGCGATCCTTGCCATGTGGCTGGTGGGGAGAGGGGCCCTGCGTTATGTCTCTGCTGACGGTACGTCTCCAGGAAGGTTTTCTCAGTTTTGGCTCTCCTTCCCCAGAAGGAACAGCACTGTGTATCACACCAGGTCCCGTCGTGGTGGGGAGGAATTGGTATGAGGTGGAATGAAGCAAGAGGTTGCCGTGCTGGCATGGGAAGGGAAAACTGTCCAGAGAAGCTTGTGCTTTTTCTTTCTTTGGAAGTGCCCCAGCAGCTTCCCTGCAAGCAGCAAGCACAGCTGACTGTTCACCCAGCTGAGCACTGGATCCCAGTACCCATGGGTGTGACCGTCATGCTGCCTGGGGGACATCTCCTTTGGGTGGAGTACAATACGGCCAAGTGAAGAACTCCCTAAGCATGCCAAGTCTGCCTTATCCTGCCCGACCTTCTCTGCCAAAGGTTAACCGCCCCGAAAACGGCCGCCCTATTGATTAAGGTTTGCTGGACAATTCGTGTGCCCATCCCATGTGGATCAGAGAAATATTCCATCTGGCTGCCGCCCCCGGTGCCGGAGCCACTCTTTATTCAGCCCTTTTCTCCCGAGAAATCTGGGGTGAGGGAGTGTGCCTGCCGGAGATGTGAGCTGAATAACAATCGGCAAACCCCCCTCCTGCATCAACTCCCGTTCCTGCGAGTGCTGTTCCATATTCTCCGCGGCAGAAACATTGGAAACAGATTTTCTGGGTGTAGGAAAAAAAGAAAAGAAAGAAAAGCCGAGCGGCCGTCGAGATGCCAAATGACAGAACACATTTTCCTCTCGCAGATAACGCTGCTGATTTTGCTAACGAACACCCAGGTTTCCCTGAAGCCTCCAACCATGGAGGAGTTTTTGTAATAATGTTTGCATTAGGCGTCTGGTGGGCTCGTATTTGAGCTTCCTCAGCTTTCAGCACCATTAAGCATATTTTAAAAACACGTTATAAGGAATATGTCAGCTCAGTTTAAGCTGAAATTTAACTTTGGGAAAGAAAAGAAAAGCGGCCCAGAGAAAGAATTTTTCCGAATGGAAATGACACAGAAGAGTTTTTGTTGAAGAAAAAGATAAAGGAAAGATGTTATTTCAAAATAAGCTCCTATCTATTGTTTTATCTATAGACTTGGCAACTCAAGCACATTAACGCTGTGCTCGTGAACAGGGGAAACTAAATGACTGGAATCCAAGCAGCTCCAGGTGACGTGAAGCAAAACAAAACTCCTTGTCTTTGTGAAATAAAATCCAAGGGCATCAAATGCAAAAAAATCCAAACACCATAAACACCTGCAAGTTTAAACAGGAACGTTTAACTGAAAAGTAGTTTATTTCCTTGGCAAAGAATGTAGAAAAATTTCCTTTTATTTAAATATTTCTATCAACTAAGTGACCCAGACTGTCCTCACATTTCAGAATGTAAGAAGGTTTAATCTCCAGAGATGTGGCCAAGAAGCCCAAATTCTCAGGTCTTGTTCTGTACAAAGGTGTAGGAAGTGGATGTCCTTCTCAGTTTCATGTCTATGCCATGCAAGGAGTTGATCCATGTTCTTCACCATTGACCTCTTCTCTCTCAGGAAATTGCTGTGTGAAATCTCATGTGTTTTCTATGGCTCCTAGTCAGAGTGGGCAGTCATGGTCAAAGAAAGGACAAGGTTAATGACATTAATAGCAGCAGATTATAAAATCACAGAAAGGATTAGGCTGGAAGGGACCTTAAAGCCCATCCAGTTCCAGTGCCCTGCTGTGGGCTGGCTGCCCCCACCAGATCCATCCTGGCCTTGAACACCTCCAAGGAGGGGGCATCCACATGGAGATACCTTCCAGGAAGTCATCTCAAGACCCTGCTGCATAGTGAGCCATGGCCTCCAGGCTCCAAATGCAAAGTCTCCATGGAGAGCACAGTACACCCTCACGTGGCCATCATTTACTTGAGTTGTGCTTTAAATCCAGCAAAAAAGCAGTATAATTATTGATAAAAACATGCTCAGTGTTGCTTCCTCACTGCAGAATGCCACTGTCCTTCTGTTGGATCTGCACCAGCTCTCCAGGTGCCCAGGCTGCAATGAATGCAATTAAGGCAAGGTGTGACCATTGACCTGCCGTGGCCTTTCATCTCAGGCTGACCTCTGCGACTGGCATAGTCAACAGCTCCCTGTTTGCTACCCTTGTGTATGGCTTAATATGGAAAACCCAACATGGTCTGCCAAGCTCTGTGTGCTACCATGTATGGTGAAAAGGAGTGACTTCTCCAGAGCAGGGGCATAAATTCTGCTTCCTATGTATATGGAGACTAAAAAGTCACATGAATCTCCAGCCCTCTCCTTGTTTGGGTCAGCAGTGTAGGAATGCCTACTTACAAATAGGAGAAAATGTGCTCTCCAGCAGATAAGGAAAGTGGCAGTGCATGCTGGTGTGGGGGAAGAACAGCTTTTTCCATGCAGAAAGGTCAGCAGCTGGAAAATTGCTTTGAATGTAGTTAAAAGGCAGGAATAAAATAACAACAAAGAAGATGATGTTTTTTGAGTTCCTAAATATATATTTGTATAATCCCAGAAATTATAATTATGTCTATAATAATGCAACCAAACGTGGATGCTGCTGTTATTCTCCAGTTTGCTTTTGGATTAAGAGGACAGGTAGTGTCCTGTGTGTTGAAGGCTGCTGGAAAAAGGGGAAGGAAAGAAATCTCCTCCCCAGTGCTGCTGTGATGAGTGCAGCATGAAGCCCTCCTGGCCTGGCAATGCTGAGTGCAGAGAGCTGCTCTCATTCCAGGAGTGCTTCTCAAGGAATGCAACATTTCAGAAAGTTGTGGTAATTTTCTTAGGCTTGAGCAAATCAGGAAGCTCCACAGAGAGGATCTTCTCTGCATTTACTTTCACCATTTTAAATAGCTTGACTTGAATTTCTGCAAAAGGGATTGATTCTGCATTGAGTTACAGCACTGGAAACTTTGCTCCTTGGGGTAAAGAAGAAGACCTTAAAAAATCTCCATTCCCATGTGTTTACACAACAGAGCCTAACAGCTCCAAAGGGGCTTTTAGAATTAACGGTGAGAGAGCTCTCTGCTGTAAAAGGTCCCCAAATACTTATTTCCCTAATCCACACCGTGAGCACCGCTCAGCTGTCTGCCTGTGCCCGGCTGCAACAGCCCTGCTATCACCATGCTGGACCCCACAGCAGCCTTCCTACACCCAAACCTTCCCTGCCATGGAGTAGAGCCTTCATTAGCCCAGCAAAGCATGCTTTCTACCCATTCCCATGCATAAGTTGGTTTGCAGTGGGTTTCAATTGCCACTTGCTTCTGCTGCTTGCCTTGGGAAACATTCAGCCTGACCTTCAGGAGATGCTTGCTGAGTTACCTCGCAGCATCTTTAAGCAGAGCTGGAGTAATTCCCTGTGCTGGGGCTGTTTCACTCAGCAGCATCCCAGGAACTGCTGCTGCTAGGATTTGGACAGCAGCTGTCACATCAGCAGGTTGGGGATTTGCAGCCTGGTTTGGGGCTGTGCAAAGGGTGCAGAGCTGGGGGTGAGCAGTGAGTTCATCCCCGTGTCTGCAGCAGGACAGGAAGGTGTATTGGCCACCCTCATGCTGCCTTTGTGCACTGTGCTGTCTCTGCAGGGAGGACAATCCTGAGACAACAAACTGCAGAGGTGGCAGTGTGAACGTGCACCTGCATCACACGTTCTTATTACACACGTCCACATGATACAGGAATTATTTTGCGACTTCAGTCCGGGCTGGATGTGCACAGCTAGAGCTCAAACTGAGCTCATGCCGTGCTGCAGGGTTCGTAAAGAAATCTTTGCTATGACCTTTACTGGGGACTCTGCTCTGTGAGAAAAAGCACAGCTCAGTAATGAAATGGTTAAATCAAAATAACAAGGGCGATTTATCTAGTAGCTTTCCCTGGCTATACTCAAGGGGGGCATATCTACCTATTTGTCAAGTCATTGACAATAGCCTATTTCTTTCTTCCTACCCATATGCTTTATTAAAGAAACACTTGACCTACCTGTCATATCAAACTGCTTCCTTTATCCAAAACAGAATAATATAGACATTTCCCTTAAGGGAATCCTGATGCAAATATATAAGGACAGGTTGCCAATTTGTTGAGCGTATTAGGGTACAGAAAACTGTCAAGGGAAACAGCTGTAATACAGACTGTTCTAACAAGCTCATTTTTCTTTTTTTCTCAGTGGTACTTTTGGTCTCTCTTTAGTTTATATTATACGATTTGTACGTTCCCAGTTTTATGGACAGCTGTCAGCTGCAGCCCATCTTTTCACTCTGAAAATAAGGAAACCGTCAGATTCCCGTCTGTATCTCTGATCTATTGTTTAGTCTTTGACAGCAGCTTCACAAACCCTTCAGCTGCACATAGCTGGAACAAAGTTATGGGGTAGGAGAAGGAAAAAGGAGCAAAGCTTGCGATACAGAAGAGAAGGCTCTGACTGTGATGTAAAATTAATGTATTTTCACATGAAGCCACTTAAATACATGGTGACATGTCCCATTTTCACCTGTCTGTTCTCTGCTACAAAAAGCCCTCACTGTCTTGCACCAGGGGAGCGGTTTGGGCAATAAGTCAACTCTGAAATGATGCAGAAAGGTCCAAATCTGGCATGCTGCACAGCGCAGCTTTGCTGGCTTTGCTGCGGCTAAGGGCTGCAAATGGGAGCCAGGCAGCGGGAATCTGGGTTTCCTGGCTGTGGGGTGGTTAATCCTGAGCCGCGCCGTCCTCAGCGCTGGGTTTGGTGCTTGGGTCCAAAATGTCACTGGCCCTCCAGGAGGCGTTTTGGTGATGTAGTGCAGACCCTCCTCAGTTTCGAAGTGAAATCCATAATTTTCAGCAGCTGAAATCTCCTGAGACCGCAAAAGATTAAGAGCAAAATCCATATAATTAGAGGTCTACTTTGACTCGTGGACAAGGCAAAGGCTGTGCTCCAGGAACAAAGAGCAGATTAAAGATGTTAGTCCTGTTTCACTTGGGCTGCTGCTCCACCAAAATCAGCGGGGTTACCCTGGGGATTAATTAGTCAATTTACGCTTGTTTGCATACAGGATGACATGGATCGTCAGCTGAATAAAAGTGACTCAGCAGGACAGAGCAAAAGTTCAGGCAGTGCAAGTCAGGGCAAGAAGGGAGAGAACGAACTGTGTCCGGACTGAGGTCAAGGCGTGGGCAGGTCTGGTCACTGGGGAGCATCACCCCGACGGTATGACTTCAGTGGTGACCTGAGAGAGAGGGGACCAGGGGCTCCTGTGCTTGATAAAAGTCTGACTGCTCTATGAAAATCTCTTTAAAGGAGCATACAAATATTTGGGAAGAGGATATACAGAGCACTGGGGTCACCTCTTGAAAGGAAGAATCATAGAATTGTAGAGTTGGAAGGGACCCTTAAAGGCCACGTGGTCAAACTCCTCTGCAGTGAGCAGGGACACCCACAGCTCCATCTGGTGCTCAGAGCCCTCCAGCCTGACCTTGGGTGTCTCCAAGGACACTCAGCAATAGCTGAGATCAGGATGAACCTGGTCCTTGCTGTGAACTTCTGCCTTGATTCGTTGGGCTCCTCTTCTTCAGTGCGTGAAGAAGGGATTTCCAAATGTTGGTTTTAGTGTCATCTTCACTTCATCCAGTGAAGATGAGCAGCAGTAGGTGGCATTGGAGATGGCACTCTGTAATGGCAGGGCATAGCCAGAGGGAAGGAGAAGATCCTAAAAGCACATTTGCAGTGCTGAGCCTGGTGTTAGAAAAGCTCTGTCTGGTCTGTAGCCATCAACAGCGTTTCTGTGGCAGATACGATCCAAGCCAGAAATGAAAAGTTACCACCAAGGCTTAACAAAAGTGGTGCTGGCAGCAAATAGCTGTGTGCTCCCTTGGGATAATGCAGAGAATAGGGGCGAGGGGCTGTCAGACACTGCTGTTTCATTCTGGCTGAGTAAATACACACAGCCCGTACATACTTACCATCTGATGAGCATTTTCTGACAGAAGTGAAAACATTGCCTCCTTTTTGTACACATTTTGAATCTGCAACGCATTTTCTGGGGCCAAACTGTAGTTCAGACATAGTGAGAAATGCAGACATTGCTGGGACTGGAGCGGGGCCAGAAGCTTCTCCTCTCTTACTCTGCCACCGACACACATGATGACACTTAATGAGCTCTCATCTAAATAGCAATGCGCTGGAAGAAAACCAGACTCCTCTCCCTGGGGGGGGAACGCACTTATGGCCACGGGGTGCTTGGTGTGCCCTACCCCATGGTGTGGGGTGATGGCGTGCAGCATATCCAAAAGCAGGGGGAGCGGAGGGCTGCAGCCCAACCCCCCTGAACCCACAATGGCAATGAAATCC
Source organism: Pavo muticus (assembly GCA_016647715.1). Lineage (NCBI taxonomy): Eukaryota > Metazoa > Chordata > Aves > Galliformes > Phasianidae > Pavo > Pavo muticus. The sequence goes on along the minus strand of JACDJE010000957.1, from coordinate 5,803,383 downwards.
CAATCAGATGTTGGCCTGGGAGCTGCTTGTTGAAGTCATGTGAGATCTGCAATGGACCAGGTCCCCTGGAAGAAGCCCAGCGTGCTCCGCTGAGGATCTGAGTCACGGGTCTGGGAGCTGCTGTTAATTAGCATGAGACAGCTGTTTCCTGGGGGAAGCTTGACAAACAAGTATGTCTCAATCTTGCTTTTGAAAAAGCCAAATCTTGAAGGGATTTTTAATGCTCTATCTCAAAGGGCTTCCAGGTAGAACTCCTGAAATGTTCAAGGCTGGGGTGAGCACATCGACTTGGGAATTTCGTTTCATGGAGAGGAATAGTTCAACTACTGCAGCATCCTCAGCAAAATCACGCCATAAGCTGCTTACGTTGAAATGAGGCTCATTTGGTTTTAATTCATCCTGTACCACAAGGTTACAGCTTGTTTTAGTTCCTGCTTGCTTTTTAGCTGCTTTCTGTTACTTTTTTTTTTTTTTTTGCTGGAGCTTGTGAATTGCAAGGTCAAGCTAAAGTCAAACCCTACTATTTCGGTGATGAAATGCAAGCAGATGTGGCTGCTCCGTGTGACGCCGTGCTGGGGTCTGTGGGTGGTGCCTGACACTCTGGGCCACATCCCCTCCCTCACAGCTCAGTGCTCCCCGTCCCCCCATTCAGATGTCCCAGCGGGTGCCGCCCTGCCTGCTGCTGTTGGCGGCCAAAGCCAAGCAGGGAGGGTGCTCTAAGCGTCAGGCTTGGCATGAGGAAGAGCGGAGCAGGTGACTGACTGTTTGCCATGGTGTTTCCCTTAATGATATTTCATCACATCAGAGCTTGACTTTTCCAGGGACATCAGCACTGCCTGATGACAGGGAGTTATGTGGCACCAAACTGCCAGATGAGCTCTGCACAGCCTCCCTTGGCTCCATCTCTTCCTGCAGATCTGTGTGTTTGCTCTCTGTGTCTTTCTTTTGGTTTATGGCTAGCAAATTGTAGACCCTTGGCATTGGGTGGGATGGACTCTCCCACCTGAAATAAAACTGAATTAACTCCTGCTGAGCCTAGTGGCATTTTTTTGGCAGAGGTGATTGTACTGCTTTTGCTGTCATTGCTCACAGCCATTGGTGTCTCCTCACCCATACAATAACACAGTTGTTCCCCTGGGATGAGGCACCTGGGAGTGCTGGCAGGATGGCACCCTCAGTTCCTCCCACCCTCTCCTCCAGCCATCTCTCACTCCAGCCATTACCTTGAATTTGCCAGTCCTCTATGGGCTTCACCACTACAGTGCAAATCACCCAGAGAATTCTCTTGTGCCTATCTTGATCTAGAAGTAAAAGCACAAACTACTTGTAGAGGGTAGGAAGTGTTCGGTGGTGAGGATTTGCCATTCACAGCATGTCCTGCACTGCAGGTTGAGGTCACTCCATGGATTTCACTCATAGGCTTGAAAAATTCATGAAGCTTTCTGCATGAGACTGGTAATGGGTTGAATCTTGCTGCTTCGATTTCACAGCCTCATCGTGTCCAGTGAAGCCGCAGTGATTTGAAATATTTCTCAGCTGTCTTACTGAGGGTATTTGTTATCTAGGCAGAAAACATGCATGAGGCTCTTCTCCTTTGTGGTGATGGCGAGCAACACAAGGTTAGCAGGATTGGTGAGAATTAAGGGTTTTCCAAAGAAATTTGAGAACTTACCCAGGAAAATTTCAATCTCCTGCTTTGTGTATCCATGGCTTTGTTGACCATTTGTAGTATGGGACATAAAGCTCCCTGCTAATGAAAACTCTTCAAGGATCGCACCATACCATAATCCTCCCCCAGAACAATTACAACCAGAAGATATTTTTTCTACCGACTTTTACCTTTACATGTTACTAGGTCTGGTCAAATTATTATTATTACTGTCTACCTCAATCAAAAGATGCATTCCCAGAAGAGCACCAAAACCCAACATCCTTCTCAAAATTTGCAATAATTTCTAACTGGAGAGAAAAGAGGACGCTGTCCGGAGCCCTCTCCGTTGGTCACCACTGCCGTGCTCCCCTCTCTCCCTGCCCCACTGTTTCCCCCTGAGGCCTTTGTGTTATGTTGTTTTGTTTCTATTAGGATTAGCATGACCCACTTAGCGGTCTCAGAGGAAACGCTGTTGAAGTCGGAGGGAGCAGCTATGTATACAGGGCAGGAAAGATGGTGTCCCACGTTTCAGGACTGTCGCGGATTTATCGCCGAGATGCGTGGAGCTGCAGCCATTTCCAGACATGTGTTTGTAATTTCTTGTTTGGTCTGCCTCGGTTCTGAGAAATGCTGCATTTTTTGATTTGCCTGCTGAAAGGGTTTCACACTTTCGGATCCCGGCGTTTGATTAGTTTTGATGATAACCACAGTAGTACGATTCTGACTTCCAGATTGCTTTCCAGCGTGACACTGAGCAGCCACCCACCCCCAAGGCTGCAGAAATTCACACGTGAATTTGATCTTTTTTTTTATTAAGATGCAAAAAAGTGTAAAATACTTGTCACTAGAAGACAAAAAAAATCACATTTCTCATCCCTCCATTTAGGGCATTGTCTGCTTAAGCGTATCCTAATAAATAGGATGAGACCTATCAAGAACCAAGCAGCTCCAGTTCCTTCATTTATCATCTATAGACACCAGTTATCTGCCTGAGCAATTCTTACAAACTTTGTTCAATGAAGGGCTCTATTTGTCAAACATGTATGATTTAAAAGAGGGTTATTGGACTTCAGAAGGAAAATTACTGGGAATTCTTGCCAGAGATAACATAATATGAAGATGACAGAAAAGCGCAGCCTAGCATTTCTATCACCTTTTTTTCTCTGTCTACTAATGGTTTTGATTCTTGTTATTTCTCAAATGCCAAGAGAAAAAACCCTCCAGGGTACCAATTAGCTGTGCCCAGTCTGGATACAACTGCTCTCATCCAGGACATATTTCGAGATGCTGAAGCTCTCTTTGGGAAAAGGCAATTTGTGTGCAGCTATGTTTGGTATTTTTTAAGGATTTCATCTTGTAGGGTACTAGAGAGATGGGCTCATACTTAATTTGATTAAAAACAGAGCTTTTTATTAACTGACTTTAAGTATAACCAATTACCATAAATGGGAACCTGGGATCTGTGTTTGTAGATCATTTTTATCAGCCTTACTTGTATTTTATTAAGGGTTATTATTTTCCTCAAAACAGAATAGGAACGTGGCACTTTGAATTTACTTCTGAATGAGCTCCTTGCCTTCTCCACAACCTTTCCCATCTGCTTTACCCTCTCTGAAATTTAGCCAGTTGTAACAATGACAGTGATGAAATTTATGAGAGTCCAACTGTTTTCCATTTTTGTTGCTTAAGCATGCTGTATAATTAAGGTGTATTTTCTTATTCGAAACAGCAAACATACGTAATACAACAGTTGAAGTAATGATGTTTTGTGTTTCATGTCACCACTGCTGCTGGCCATGGGACTAGGTAATGCACGGTACTTAGGGAATGGGCTCTGATAGGGGTCCATCAACAATGCCAGGGCTCAGCCCTTCCCCTGCATTAATTAACCCTACCAGCCCACTCCTGAGGTGGTGCTCTCCCTGTTTGCAGACTAGAAAGCAGATCTGCTAAGACCGATGCTTTACTCACACGAATATCTCCATGGAGTCCAACATGGCTATTTGGTGAGTTAGGTTTAATAACATGCTACATCTTTGCAGGGCATAAGGCAACTTGGAGAAGGGTGTTAGTGAAGTCTGCCCTAGCCTTCTCATTCACACAACTGTCCTTGCCAGAGCCCTCTGCTCTCCCCCTCCCAGTGCCTTGGGTTGCATTTCCTCCATTCATCTTGCTGATGTTGCACCTCCTGGAGCATCCTGCCTCTTTCCATCACTCTCCTTCACCCTAACACAGCCCTTCACAGCCCTTGGCACCTCTCCAACCCATCTGCATGGCATTTTACTTTGTTTTTCAGTGCTTTGATGGTAGTAAGCAAAAAAAACCCAGTCTTAGAGGAGCAGTCCCCTTCCACTGCCTCTCCACAGCAGCTCCGGCTCTGGTCAAACTGCAGTACTGGCAAAAGCAATAGAGGGAGCTGCTGCCGATGGCTGGGCTCCAGCAAAGCACTATGAGGCTGTTCTCGTCTAATCCCTGGCAGCGATCCCCTCCACAGCTCCATCATTTAGGATTCCTTGAAATGGATTTAGGAAAAAAATAAAAATAAAAAAGGGGAGAGAGGGGAAAAAAATAAAGGAACAGCCTCAATGAGGTTTCTTTGGACCAATATTTAAAGTGGAAAAATTAAGAGAGTCAGATATTTGTAAAATTCCAAAATATTTTCTTAGCCTCAATGTAAATATTTGTAGAGAAAGCAATTATTGCGCATAAGAATTTTCTGTTGTGCCTGTCTGCATTCTTTTAGTGAAGTGATTGCTTTTTTGGCCCATCCCTGAATAACTAAGTAGAGGTGATTAAAAACCCTCAAGTCCTTCAAATTTATTGTAATGTAACTATTTTTGAAAGCAGATTTAATATCAGCGTGCTATTTATACTGCCCAAGAGCTAACATTTCAGAAACCGTACCGATATATCAATGTTTGATGCAAAGCAGATTGCACTGAAGATGTACAAATGTATACAAGAAGAAATCTGCTTATATTTAATAAAGAACTGGGATATAAACATATTTTAATACAAGGGCATAAATGGCTTTGAAATCGCTGGGTTCCTACTGGTTTGCTCCATGCACCTCCCTGATGCTTCTCTTCCACCTCCAGCAAGGAGATGCACTTACCCAAAGGTTGGTTGCACCTAAGGGCAGCTGAAGGCAAACAGAGCACTGGTGCTTTCCCAAGTGATGCAACAGGCCAGCTTCTTCCGTGCACATCGGGCTTGTTTTGATTCCAAAATGCACTTGCTGGAGCATCAGGTGTGGATGATGACGTGCAGCACTGGGCTCTGGCAGTGGTGGAAAGGGATGGCTGCAGAAATCCTGCTTGTTCCTGTAATCTGCTCTGAGGCTGAAGAAAAGGGCAGGGAGGATGCAAACCTGCACTGAGGAGGATAGCAGCCATCCACCATGAGCTGCCAGCAGTGTGGTTGAGCTGGGGGCCTTCACATTACCACTCCTGCCTTACAACCCCGGGAAGATGCCACAATCCCCCCTTTTGGATATGAATACCCTGTTCATAAAACCTTCCCCCCACTTCTCTCATCGCTCCATCTCCGCATCACCCACCACCGCCACCCTCCTCCACACACACCCTGCTATGAGCATCCTCACCTCGGCATCGAGCCTGCATGCACCCAAAGGCCCCTGCAGTGCTGTGGCCACCAAGCCAAGCTCTCTGTGAGCCCAGGGGCACTCACAGCCCCCAGCACACAGCTGGAGGGCTCAGGCACCGATCACCCAGGCCCCATGGCCAGTCCCTGCCCAGGACAGCAGATTTGGCCCCAGGAGTGGTGTGGGCGCTGCTGGGACCCTCAGACCTCACTGCGTCCCCCAGCCACAATATTATTGGATGCATTCATATTTCAGCCGCTTTTCAGCAGGGATTCCCTTCGTGCCACCTGGTGGACAAAGGGGACATTTTCTCCTTTTTAAATTTCAATGCAGACGGAGGAGCAACTGGGAAAATTCACTTACTGTGGGGAATTTGGCTGAGCATTGCCTGACCCTAACTTCTTGCCAGAGGTGCAATGAGAAACATGGCAGCACATACCCAGGGCAAACCCAAACCACCCAGTTCTGCTCCAACATTCATCAGCAGCTCAAGTTTGTGCATAACCAAGCTCAATTTTAAGTAAAAGCTCATCACTAAAGCTCAACTCACACCACTGCCTTAACAAAGAACGTTTTCCCTTCCCAAGTAGGGGATGAATTGATATCCTAATTTTTATTTATCCTCAAGCAACTCTCTTCTGATTTTTTAAGACGTTTGTCTGCGTGCAGTTTGAATCCCTCCTGTGGCCAGATGCAGGCAGGCTGCGAGGGAAGGAAACGCTGGGAAAAGGTCCGTGGAAATAGAAAAATGTAAGTAAATAGTCGGGGATGTTCCTGGCAAGTGGTGTTTTTTTTCAATTTGCGAACACAAACATTGCCTGAGAAACTCGGTGTGGGGAGATATTTTCGTTCCAGGATTAGAGACAAATCCCTGAGTTGAGGTGCTTAATGAAACGAACCCAAATGGCATTTACTCCCAAATCCCTGCGAGAAGCGCCCGAACGGAGCTGCAGAATTGCTTCAAATCACACATAAGCAGCAAGGAAAAAGTGGTGTTCTCACAGCACGATCCGGAACAGCGACAGGCGCTGATAGCAAGTGAGGAAATTTGTTGTTCGGAGTTCTCTCCCACTTTGGGCAGCTCTGATCTCTCAGGACAAACCCTGCCTTTGCTGAAGCCCATGCACATAGGAGCAGCAATCTGACCCACACAGGATTTTGCCCACGGAGCGACTCCACTCAACTGCCCAACATGTACAGAGCTCCCAACCAGCCGTCAGCTGGAAACAGCCGTAGCAAATGAAGGAACGCTACAGAAAAGGAAGAAACCATACAGAAAGAGAAGAATTCCTGTGCGCACACAATGTGGCATGGCAGTGGGAAGAATTAAGGTGAAGTTTGGCTACAGCACCCCGACCTACACCCTGATGACTGAAGAAGGACAGCCGATCTTTCTGCAGCCGTTTGTTTTGTGCTGTGATTTTGTACCTCGCCTGAGAGCCGACATCTCCCAGCACCCCGCACTGACGCTGCTTCCTGGGGACGCGCAGGGCAACCACCCAGAGCCCCTTCTTTCACCCACAGCTTTATTGTTCTAAAAAGAAGGGGAAGAGCACAAATGAAAAATATTCTGACAGTGGAATGAGAAAAATCACGTGCTTTGCTTGGGAAAGAAATTGATTGTTTTTATTGTCTTCGGTGGCAGAACATACATAGCTCAGACTGTGCAGAAATGGAGAGCCTTTCATTTTCTGGTGAAACAACTTTCTCCCCTCCAAAGATCCCATTTTTTCAGGATAGATTTCCTTGTCTGAGATCTAACAAAATATTTTAGTTTGCTGCAATAATTTTAAGTAATAAAAATCTGCCTAAAATATAATAGTTACAAGAAAAAAAAAAGAAACCTGCATGTGTTTCACCTACAAAGCGCAGACAGAAAGATTTCAGGTTTTTCTCATTCATTAACTCCTTTTTCCCACCTGCCCCTAAAAACAGGACAGGAGCCACCACCGTCCTCACCCTGTGCCATTGGGGTTGGGGAGTTGGGATGGAGGGGATGGGAACAGCAGGGATGTTTTTGGGATGGGGGTTCACGCGCAGCTTCAGGCAGCTTTATCGGTGTGCTACGAAGCGAATCAATCAGCAGGGCTGGGATTTGGCAACTGGCTGAGCAACAAGCTGGGGAAATGCACCCAGGACCCACTTAAGGTGACCTTTGGAAGGAAGAAAAACAAGTTTAAAAGAAAACGAATGTTCCGCAGTGGTGCTTCACGCAGCTCACTGCACCCGAGGGTGTGAGAGGATGTCCTCCCCTATGCTTGAGAGCTCTGTGGGTGCCTGCAGAGCAGCAGTGGCGCAGCACGGAGGGACTGCCTGCGTATGGAGGGGACTCAGAGACTGGGTCTCTGTCATCTGTTCTCTTCCCAAGTGCCAGCAGCAGGCAGGTCAAAACTCAGTCGGCACAGACGTTGCAATCCTAAGCTTAGCCCAGGGTCTCAGTTCCAGTTTGGATAACTGCACAATGGGAAAGACTTCTCAAACAGCTCCAGAGCTGATTTTCAATGCCACGACCCAACTGCTCTGTTGCAGCGGGATGGGTTCCTCCATCCCTTTTTCCTCAGCTCTCAGCCAGAGGTGCCTCCTCCTTTCCCCCAAGCCGTCCTGCTGGAAGCACTCAGATCCAACACTTCGCATCCAACTGCCCTTTAAACACCGGATATGAAGCCCCGCTTCTGCCCCAATTCTCCCTACAAACCTAGTGAGGGATATGTGAGATATTTAAAAGGGCTGCAACGGCCCAGCAGCGGATGGCGTGTAGCAGGCGTGCCGAAATGTCTGGTTTCTGTTACATGTTTCTTTTCCTTGCATTATCTGTATTAGAACTTATAAAATGGGTGATTTGTATCAGCTGTCCCGCTTTGTTGTTATTGCCATGTTCTGCTAAAATGATAACAAACCTCTCATCCCAAATCTCCCCCTCCCACAAAATATCCCAGCTATGCGAAATAAAAGATGCCATCTTATTAAGGACTGAGCAGAACTGCACGGGAGGGAAAACAAAGGGCCTGGGAGCGGCACGGCTGCAGGCAGCAGAGGGAAGGTTGGAGATGGCTGTCACAGGGCATGAAAACAGCAGAAGCATTTGTCTTCTTGGAAATCATTTGTCATTTTGCAACCACCGTCAGAAAAGTTCTGTGTGTTGGAAAGTTCGGCGTGTCATAGCTTGGAATACTTGGACTGGGGAGGGCAGTTCACAGTGTTCTCATGGAGTTGCATGCTAAAATATTTTTGGGGAGTATTTATGATTGGCTCCATGGATCTGGAAACATTGATTTGTGTGAATTTCCAGCTATTGAGGACAAATACTTCTCAGATGCACCTCATTTCATGAGGTCATGGAGAATGGGATATTTGGAATTTGTTCACCCAGATGGGCGTGCCTGGTCCTACCTTGGTGAGAGCCTTGGCCAAGCAACTGCGATCGTGCATTTCTCTATAGTAATCCACACTCCTGTGCCCTGGGAATTTTGTCCTGCAGCACATGGCTATGAGGTTTTTCAGGAGAAAGGCAGCAGAATCTGCATTTATGCTTCTGTGAGCTCAGAACACTCCCCGTGGGTGATTCATTAGGTCAACAACCGCTTTTCCCAGGCTGCTGGAGCCCCTGTGCAGATACACGCTCTTATGGAGCACATCCTGCTTTCAATGGAAGTTGCACCCCCAATTACAAGGCCCTGTATGGCTCCTGTCTGCTCATCCTCCTCCAGTCTATGGAGTCCCAATCTTTGATGACCACACTTCCCCTCAATTCTTAATATTTATATCCCTTCCTCACTTTATTTCCTCTTTCCACCATTTACTTTGTGAGAAGTTGGTGCAAGCAAACATAACCTGGGTTTCATTGCCTTCAAAAAGAAGGCAGAGGGTTGGGGTGATTTGGCATCAAACAGAATCACCTGGTTGGAAATGGCTGATCTTTGAGGTCCCTTCCAACTCAAGACATTCTCTGATCCTATACTAGGAGGTCAGATCCAGACCTACAGCTTGGCAAATGCTGTGACTACTGCTGTGACTACTGCACAGAACGATCACGACAACATGCTCCTGCGCCCAAACTGTTGAGCTGAGTCCTTCTTATCCTGGGGAATCACGCCATAGGACTGTTTTTGGAAAATCCTTATCTTACAGTTTGTAAATACTGTGACATTTCAGATGAAATCTCATCAAGCAAGTCTACTTTCCAGAGGAAACATTAAGAAACTTAACAACTTAACACTTCAACTGTGATAAAAACCGTATTTGTCTTTTATACAGAGGAAGGCTGGCAGCCAACTTCTGTAATTGAAAATGCTTCCTTGAATATCTAACACTGAATGAGCAGTAAAAGGATCAGTTTGTATTTTCCTGAAAACAAGCAAATGTGACAGTTCTGTTTATGTCAGACGTGCCTGGAGCACGGGCATCTCCATCACTTCCATCTTTGGAGGCCATGTGAGCTGTCACAGATCTTCAGGAAAAGAGTCAGGGTAAGAAACAGATCCTAAAATTGATTGCAACAAAATAAAAGTAATAATTTATCATCAGAAAAAGTGCCTGGGCCAGAGCATTTATTAGCACTTCAGTGAGGTTACACCAAATTGCATCAGCAGGAAAGGGGGTTTTAGGGAGTTTTATTTTAAGTGGTCTGGGTGAGGAATATCTCCTTGCGTGGCTTTGCAGAGGATTACTAATTATTACTTAAAAAGTCAGTAAAGCTTTCATTTCTCCATCTCTCTGTTCTCCACAAAAACGCCCCTCGTTACAGACCTGTAATAGCCCTTCTACAAACAGACGGCAGTGCATTTTCCACCGCAGTCATTATTGTTTGCTTCTAACTCCCTCTTGAACATTACTGTCTTCAAATGATTGTATGTCTTAATTTTGGTGTGACAGCAAAATTGCTTATTTTTTTCCTGATGACTACAATGAGAATAAAGACTTCCTCTCTCTGTCCACTTTTCTGCGTGTTCTAGAGAGAGCTTGCTTGGTAGATAATTTGGAAACACTTGTCACAATCTCATTAACAGAGTTAAGTGCTAAAAGCCCCAAGCTTGTTCCTCCTCTTTCTCCTAAATACCAACATTCCTAAGCTATTGTAGTTATAACACTTCTGCCTCATTTCAGAAGAGTTTAGGCCCAATCTTCTATTAATGAATTCTGCCAGTGTTCCTGTGCAGCCCCAGAGCCCTGCTGCTTCCTACCTGCTGAATGCTGGTGCGTGAAGTCCTCTTTGTGACAGAGAAATACTGCAAGGAGATAGCATAGCTTGAAATGAAAACTATTTGAGTATGGCACAGCAAACTCATCATCAGTCTTTAGAAGCCCTGGACTACAAAGACAGAAAAGGAAAAACCCAATTTAATTCTGAATGCAGAACACAGGTGGAAACTATCCCACAAGATTTGGTGAGGGCTGGGGCTGGAGGGTGAGGGCTGATTGGAAAATTCTGCTCCATCAAATGGCAATTGTTTTTGCATGAACATGTTTACTTAAATAAAGAACAAACAAACAAACAAACAGCAGCTCCAGAACACTTTGCTAGGAAGATTTTTCAGATCCAGAATGTGGTTTCCTGAAGAAGCAATGACTGTCATTCCTCATGCACAACCTCACATCCAAACCACCATACGATGCTATTTCCCAGAGATAAGGAGACCTAGGTTTCAGATTTTCCCTCTGTCCCTACTCTTCCCTTGAAAAGTTCCAACCAGACTCGGTGTCCCTTTGGCTGCATCCAAAAGTCAAGCCCCGATTTCCATCTAGAAACACAATTGTTTTGCAGCCAGCATGGTTTGGAGACGTGCATTGAAAAAGGGAGCTTTCACTTTCATGCCAAATCATACAGTTCAAAATTAAGAAGGTTATTTTCTAGCAAGAATGCCTCCCAGCAAAGTACCCAGTGCTTGAATTTTAGATCAAAACAGTTGCTGAGCATCCAAAGCCTGCCTGGAGTCCAAAGGAGAAAACCCTTTCAGACACAGCTTGGAGCAGGGATGGAATCAAATAAAAGCTACTGCTTGCAAATCCAACCCGGAGCCCAGCATCTGATGTCCTGCAGCCGCCAGGCAGACTGTGTCTGTGGCACGGGGCAGGATGAGATGTGGCCCCTGAGGTGAGCCGAAGTGGGAAGAGCTCTGCAGGGATGCTCTGCATTGACTTTCTCCTGCTGTGGCCCTGGAAGAAAGGCTTTCAGGAAGGATTTTTCCCTTTGGTGCTCAAAGGGAGCCAAGTTATCACATAACATTGTAATACTATTGGTGGGCATCGAATTCAGAGCTGCTGCTGAATGCTGTGTGTCTCTCTCCAGATGTGTGAGGGGATTTTCTAGAGCTGCTGTGGGCAATGGTAAGCTTGCTGCTGGGACAAGAAGTCTTGCCATGGAATATCTGGCCTCCAGCTATTTGTACAGAAGGAGATGGACAATTTATGACGCCCTGAACCCTGTTTCAGATGGCAAGCTACCAGTTTTTATGTGAAATTTTACTAATTTTCAATCCTTTGGATTCATAGCAGCTGTCAGATTAGGAAAACACAGAATAGAGATAATGGACCAGGGAGCTGCAGGTACAACGTGAATAAGAGACATCTGACAAATGCTTGTCCCAGACTTCTCACCAAGGTGGTCACACCTGGTTGTCAGCTCTCCATCACTCATTTGTTCTCTGCTACCCTCTCTGATCCCTCTTTATTCACTCTTCTAATGGAGGAGATCATTTTCTTTAGCAGCATTGCATTTAATTTTTTTTCCTTGGTTATTTTTATTGTGGCCACCAAGTTTGTTAGAGGAAGGTTTGCCCTCGTATAGGGGCAACAGCAGATGCAGTTCTTTGTCCTCAAAATGCCATCATGGCTTCCTGGATAGCACATATACCTCACTCTCAATAATATATATTATATATACATATATATATTTAAAAGCAGTGCTCTTTGGGATCCTACTTTAGGAAAGGGCAAGCAACAATATTCACAGAATCACTGTGGTTGGAAAAGACTACTAAGATCCCCAAGCCCAAACCCAACCCATCCCACCATGCCCATTGACCACGGCCCCAAGTGCCACATCTCCACACTGGAACACCTCCAGGACAGTGATTCCCCACTGCCTGTGCAGCCTGTGCCCATGCCTGACTGCTCTCAAGAAATTGTTCCTAATATCCACTCCAAAATGTTCAGGGCTGTGCTGGGAGGAGCATTACCCACAACCACTTAACTTTCCATGGTAAGTTGAAATACTGCAGCCCACTCCGTGGCTTCTCCTTGATTTGGCTGCACAATTACGGCCATATCCAGTTCTCCAGCACTATTTCTATTTCCTATCACCATCCTGCACACTTTTAACCCCACACCCCCCCAGCACTTACTGCAGCAAAGCTGTCTAATAAACATTTGGGGTCCCAGGAGGGGGGACCGCCCGGCATAGGCATGCCCCAGCCCAACCTGCAGCTCCAGGAATGCAGCTTTGCTGCAGAGCTGCCCTCCTCGCCCCGGGGCACCCCGCACCTCTCCTCCCCTGTGCTCCCTGTCTCTGTGCGAATGGTGCCGAGCTGTGTGCTGTGCTGTTATTGCTGGATGAAGCTAATAAAACATCTGAGTCACTGCGAGGAAGCTTTCCCATCCCAACGCACGCTTGATCTTCGGGGTTACCCGCATTTACCTCCTCACCTTTGTGTTGTATGGTGTTATTCTAACCTCTTTCATCTTTGGCTTTTGGCAGTCTTTTCTGCTTTAGGAATATGGTTATCTTAAGTTGAGCAAGATGTTTCAGGCTACAATAACTGGCTAATGTTTTACATTGAAATCTCCTAATATGCATTCAATTTATACACACTGAGGCTCCCATTCAATCTGAAATACCTACTGAGTATAAAATAATAGTGACACTTGACATTTTCACGGAGATTTATAACTTCAAAGGGCTCTACAAACACAAACAAACTCTCTCTGTTCTTATGAGATGGTTGAATAAATACTATTACGATAGAAAATGGACAAGGAGGGATTGCAGACTTTGCCCAGGGCCAGGGAAGGAGTCAGTGTCAGGGCTGGAGGTCTCTGCTGCCTCTCATGCCCCCAAACCCATGGACAGATGTTAACATTAAAAGTGGGATAACCAACCCCAACCATACTGCATAGCAAGAGGACATAGGGGAAACACGGACACTGGAGTTAAACGCTGCCATCCAGTAAAACATACCCAGTTTTCATTATTAGTAGTATTACTATTTATTTTTTCGTTTGCAAACATGGGCCAGGCTCTTTCCTTGTGGCACTCCTTCTTTGCAGGGAGCATTCACAGTACCAGCCCCAGTAGCCCGAATTAGAGACCTGTGCACTGGGTGATGGCTGCTGCTATTGTGAACGCAAAGAAGCGGGTGGATGTTTCATTAATCACAGCCCATAAAACATTTTGACTAACTGAAGAAATATTTCCTCTTTCTTATTCGTGCAATGGTTTCTCTGAGCCTTTTAGCCCATTTGTACGGGCTAAAGAATGAGTTGCTACCCGTTATACAGCATGTCCTGCCCTTCCCTTTCTTTGTAAACACGAGCAGCTCGATTCCATGATGTGTTTTGATGAACTGCCAAGAGCCAGCTAATGTACTGTTTGCTGACAAGTATTTGTTATTAATCCAAAAGCACTGAGCTTGTGGGTTGGGATTTTATTTTTTTAAGAAATATAAAATCTAAATTAAACAAGGGTGTGGAGATTCCTCAAATGTAGCTACTGTTCCTTCTGCGGTGCAGTTGCGAACATGAAGCCCCTCTGACACCAGGGAACTATTTAAGCCATTTTGCTCCTCAATAGCATTTATCTCATTGCACAAATCATCACAGATAAATGGCTGTCCTCTTCTGATGAGTGTCGATTTGAAAGCTAGAGTTCTAGGGCAGATGAATCATAGAATCACAGAATTATTAAGGTTGGAAAAGATCTCTGAGATCATTTTGTCCAACCATCCACCTACCACCAATACTGCCCACTACGCCATGTCCCTAAGGATGACATCTACACGTTTCTTGAACACCTCCAGGAACAGTGACTCCACCACTTCCCTGAGCAGCCTGTTCCAGTGCTTGGCCACTCTTTCAGAGAAGTTTTTCCTAACACCCAACATGAAAACGATGAAGTGGGTTAAGACTGCAGCAGCACTTCCTTGTGCACCTCTTCCTTCATCACATGGCTCCTCAGGACCAGGAGGTGAGGCCAGCCATCACCTAATGGGTTCCTTTGGCTATATTTCCAACAGAACCTTCTCTTACCACCTCCATGGCTATTTGGGATGTGCTCAGAACTTTGGGTTGCTCGGCTGGCTGGGTGAACCATTCTGCATTGCCTTGTTGCAAAGGGACCCTACATCACTGTCTGCATCTGGGACCATCCTGCTCCCCTCTACAAAGCAGCCCAGGGATGAGAAGCATCCAGTGGAGGCAACTGGAGCTGAAAGCCTTCCCAGGCGTGGTGGAGGCGAGCGGCACCGACAGGTTTGTGCAGGGACCCCCCAGCACGAGGGCTGAGCGTGCCCTGGGGCAGATCAATTTTAAGCTTGATGGAAAAAGATGACAACTCCCTATGAGCCGAGCAGGCAGAGAACACAGGGGCTTTCATTTTCATGTGCATGGCATCATTTGCCTTCCAAATTCGACTGACAGCTTTTGAGGCAGTGCTTTCAGGTGACAAATGATAATAAAGCTCCTATTTGCACTGGCTGTTGACTCATCTTAGGTGGAATTATGTACCGAAATAAGTAAATAGCTTCCTATTCAGGGTGATCCATATACAGCTATAGGCCATGATACAACACAAAGCTCCTGTATAGACAAGACTCTTGTTTATTGTGTGCTTTTCTAGGTCACTTAGCTCTTTGCTTCATAAACGTGCTTTTAGGAGTGAAACTCCTGGTGTGAATGGTCTCTCCGCTGTACAGAGCAACTCACCCCTAAAAGCTAGCAAAGCTATGATTGCTTTTTAATTTGCATTGTAAACACATTAAAGATAGGCTGAATAAACCCGGACAACTTAGGATGCCTTTTTACATACCTGAATATTAGGGTCTGTGGGATTTGTTTTGCTAGCATCTCCATTTTTCTCGTGAGTTTGGGGACTGCTTGAAAAACCATCTGGAAAAAGGCTCTTGGGAGAATTGTGCTTCAGATGGTGTGATTGCTGGACCTTACGTGTGTCATCAGTGTTTTTGTAGCTGTGCTTAATGTCAGCCAAAAGGGGACAGAGCCTACTTTTGGGTCAGGGCAGTGTTCCACTGGGGGCTTGAAAGCCATCTTGGCAATATTTAACTCAGCTGTGTGATTTAAAATCCCCTTAAAACCAAACCGAACAAACTCAGAGAGCAGCAGTCAGCAACAGGGACAAAAGGGCTATAAAGATTTCTCTCCTGAAATCAAAATGTAAAATGTAAAATGTAAATTTAAAATGTAAAACGTAGCACAAGCAGTTCTGAACTGAAGTTCACACAGAATTACGCAGAATGGCCTGGGTTGGAAGGGACCCCAAGGATCATGAATCTCCAACCCCCCTGCCACAGGCAGGACCACCAACCTCCCCATTTAATACAAGACCAGGTTGTCCAGGGTTGCCAAGCTCCCTCCATATGATGCTGATTTTGGGTATCTATCCTCTAAGGTTTCCAATACGAAATGCATTTGCCTATTTGATGTTCTCCAAGTTTAGATGGCTCTTTTGTCTCACAGCCTTTATTCAAAGCATTTCCAAACCCATGGGATTTCTGTATCAACAATTACTTTTGATTATAGTCCCATGAGGACAGTGGAAATTCTGATTCATCATTATCTCTAGAAACTGCAGGAGACTGCATTTTTTTTTTCAATCTGCAAAGTTAAGCTTAAGCCAGAATAATTTACCTTCCAGTATCAACACATATCTACAAATGCAAAAAAAAAAAAAAAAAAGAAAAAAGAATGTGATTCTCCATGGCTTTGGTCCTGACTCATCAAAACAATGATTCTGTGAATGAAACAAATGCGTGTTTCCCCAGACTGTCCTCACCTACTGGGTGAAGTACCCAGAATTTTCTAGGTCAATGAATCTTCAACTTATTTTGCTTCCATCAGTGTTAGAAGCTTTGCAGCGGTTAGTGAAGATGGATGAGCTGTGGCAGAGAAAACTAGCATTAAAGATGGTTGAAAAATGCAGCTCCTCACTTCTTGGCACTGGAAATTGAAATAGTGCAGGGAACTGCATTTGTTTCGAAGGATTTAAAAACATAACACAATGATCTTTCCTTAGATTCTTCCAAGAGTGACTGCAGTAACTCAGCCAACGTGTTCAGAACAAGGCATCATTGGGTCAGCATCCAGCCAAGGGTGTGCAACAGTGAGCTCTTACCTCTGCTACTCCCTCTGTGGCTCTGGGCTTGGCTTGGAAGTCTCCATCACCACCAGGCTGCCCAGGGACTTCAGCACCTGGGGAATCATAGAATGGCTTGGATTGGAAGGGACCTTGAAGATCATCTAGTTCCAGCCCCCTGCCATGAGCAGGGATGCCACCCTCTGGAAGGCTTGGCCAAACTGAGCATTCGGTTTAATTCTTCTGTTTCTTCTTTGTAGCAATTCCAGTAGAACAGTGTATGATAATGAAGGCAATTCTGTTGACTTCTTTCTCCCAGTATCACTGATTTGCAAAAACAATCAATGTCAAGTGAACAAGACAGGTATTAGTGTCGATTTGGTGTCTCCTGAGGAGACCTGTGGTGCACTGCCATCACAGAGCTGAGCTGTATCTGAGGGATCCAGGTCTCCCAGCGCTGTTGCAGAACCATCTCCCTCCATCTCATGGTTGTCAACACTATGAGGAATCTTCCAACTCAAAAATGTGTGCGGTGCATATAATTCCTTTGCAGAGAAGGTCACACCTACATGTTTGATGCATATATTCATGTATATGAAGGCACATACACTTCCACTGGGAGACAATAAACATTGTCTCCTCTTGCTGGATAGGGAAAGAGAAGCAGGGAAAGGTGTTGCAGCTCTCCAGAGTGCAAAGTGACCTACAGCCCCACAGTGGGAGGCATGAAGTTATGTAGCTCATTAAATCTTAAAAAAGCAAGGAGAGAAGCTGCTTCCAATTATCAGGATGAAAATTAATGAAATAAAAACTACAGACAGGCTGCAGAATTATGCAATAAAAAGGGCTTTGCTGGCATTAACAAGGCGGTGTGTAATATTTGTGTGGTTCTAGCTCTGTCTTGGCTTGAACACATGGTGATTCTGCACATAAAATGTATCCAAATTAATGAATTAAAAATCCTAGATAATCCCACACAATTCTCTGTTCATAGTGAAGTATAATTAGCTGGGAAATCTCTCAAAAAGGGAAAATGAGGTTGTGATCTGTTGTCTGAGAAAATAGCCTCTTTGTTAGTACCCAAGTGGCTGAGTGCTGCAAGGACAGGATAGGCTCAGGGAAAACCCATTTGCTGCTGGAGAGAATGATGGTCTGGTGCAGCAGTAGCTGCTTCTAATGGAGGACATGGGACTGAAATGAGGGTGAGCAGTGAACGGGGCACTTTGAACATGCATGAGACAAGCTGCCTTTGGCTACATGAGCACTCTTACCAAGAGGTTTCACATCATCCCACATGGATATCCTCCACAGTGTTAGCTCTGCTTTGGGATCCAAGCGGTGCGGCCATAATATTGCATATCTACGTAGGTCACTCCAAAAGTAATGCCTCCTATTTATTTCCATGGAAATTATGACAGGCACAAAGAGCACAATAACTCAATTAGATAAATTCTCAGCTGCAAAACGCTATTTTTCAGTGTAGTCACCACCATTAGCTGATTTGCAAAGATGAACTTTGCTAACATCTACTGTTTGGTCTCCACAAACGTTCAGCGTGTGTCAATGGATGCCAGTGGATGCCATTGTTTCCACATGGAGGAATTCAATTCCACACCTTTGCTTCATACACACTTCCATATCAGATGCCATTGTGTTGGACTGCCCCTCTGCTGCCATCTGTCACACGACAACAAAAAGTAATGAAACATCAGTGGGAAATTCAGCCTCTTCTGCTATCCCTGCGTCCACCTATGATGTCATGGGCCAACATAATAAACAGGAGGCATTACTTTTGGAGCAGTCCTTGTAAAATCAGTCCTCATGCACTCTGCTATAACCAGAGGTCATAGCCTACAGCAAGCTCACATGCAAAATTCAATAGTCTGCATGAGCTTGATACAGAAATTGTTGCTTCGCCCTCTCAGCCTGGATCATTTCTCTCTTTCCACTCCCCTTCTCCCATTGCTATGAAAGGGCACAATTGCCTTTCCAAACAGCTCAGCAGAAAGTGGTCCTTCTCTCAGCAGACTCCCTAAATGTAACCTTTGTTGTAGTGATGTTTGCCTGGCATGAGCTATAGGTATCATCTGGGAAGTGTTCACCAAGGACCAAAGAGCCCACTGGTGTGGCGAGCGGGATACAGTGAGAGCAGTATACATGGAAATGTGTTAGTGAGACTGCTGTTCCTGCCAGTGTAGATACAGCATCTCCTGAGAGGGGAGAGCGCTGCAATCTAAACATTTATATTATGAAAAAAATGGGAAATCATTTGCTCAGACATAAATTAGCCCCTTCCAGACAGATTTATTGCGGCATGGAAAGTTTTAATGAGAAGAGGAGGTTCCACAACCGTAGGATACATTTTGCATCTAAATGTTTGACACATCAATAACATTCGGGTGATTTTTTTTTTCAGCCCCGTGATATTTAGCACTTAACTGGGGATTTGGAAGGAATTTAAGGAAGAGAGCTGTGTAAATTGGTTCCTCAGTTGCATTCGGAGCGCTCTGAAGGCTGACGTCAGGCTTACGCACGGCAGCCGCACCGCGATGCTCTCTGTGGGGAGAGGTGAGAGCTGAGGGCTGAAAGGCTCACGGAGGTGGGGCTGATGGGGGCAGCTCGTCCTCCCTGCTCCTGCAAAGCCCTTTCCATGCCTTCTTCTGGCCATAAGAGAGATGATGGGAGAATGGCTTCAGAAGTAATTTTTCTCTGTTGTCCCAAGGTTCTGTATGTCACAGATTCTGAGTGGCTGTTTGATTTAATGGTGATTATTCTTGGAGTGGGAATCAACTCGAAGCTCCCTGCGTGAATCATGAAGTAGGAGGTGTGGTTGAAAGCTGATAGACCTCCTGTATGGCCATGTTGGGAACTGGCAGCAAGCGATCCCCAGAGGGCAAAAAGTAGGATTTTGTGACCATAAGCAATGAGCATCCACTTAGGGACATGGCTTAGTGGGCATGGTGGCAATGGGCTGACAGCTGGGCTAGATGATCTTAGTGCTCTTTTTCAACCTTAGCAATTCTATGATTCTCTGTAAGGAAATGCCAACGTGATGAGCTGGTGCTCAGCTGAGAACACCTTTCTAGTCTCTGCTTCTGCTAGGAACTTCTTGTTAAAGGTCTTTGAAAGATGACAACGACAGCACCCTAAACTTCTGTTCATGGGCTGATTTGGTGAAATGGACCTGGATAGAAAATTGTGGGAAAAACTTGAATAGTTATGATATTGTGTGTCACTCTGATTGGTCACGCACCAAGAAATCATGAATATAACAGGATATCAAGAACCCAAATTCAGATTTTAACTCCTCAGGTTTTAACAGTGGAGGCAATGGGAGCTGATGGTTTTCCAAAGCTCTGCTGGCTTTCCCAGGGATGTGTCAGTCCTCTAGAATGAAGGAAAGCAGAGACGTGGGCAGAGAAAGAGCTGCAAATGGTAGGTGTACAGCAGTCAGAGCTGAGGGGAGAGATGGAAACATTGGGATATTTCTAGAACAAGTACTAAAACAACACACCTGCCACACTGGCCCAGTATGGTCCCTGCTGAAGAATGTGAGCTCATACTATTTGGGCATGAAACTTAAGGAGTCTCTGTAGGATCCTCAGTAAGATTTTAATGATCATTTTGTGATGCCAAAGCCATGCTGAAGAGGAAATCATGAACATGATGCTCATGATGTTTATTAAGAAACTGGCATAGTGCTTTGTCAACTGGGGTTGGGGTTAGGGTTAGGGTTAAGGGTAGAGCATGCAGTGTCCCCCAAAGGTATTTTAAGCTCAATCACAGCAGTCCTTTGAGTTATTTTATGTATATATATATATATAGCTAAGATCAAAACAATGCATTTCAACTAATAATAAATATTAAAAAAAAATAAAAGGAGAACATCTTTCATACACCTATAGGGTATGGCTGTTTGCTGCTGCTAGCATCTGAAAGATGTACATAGAAGAATTACTGCAGATGAAGACATGAAGGTATTTTTATCCATTTTCAAGGGCCATGCATTCAGTAGCACGGCGTCTGGATTAAAACTGCAGTGTTCGGCGTCGGGGTTACACTTATTAGGGCAGAGGCAGCAAAGGATCCTCTTTCCTGCGGTGTTGGAGTAATTTTTAGAGGTTTGGGGCAGAAGAAGGAATCCTGAAGTTTGACCTTGGATTTGTTGTGGTTTTCCACAAGGAAAGGTCATGTTTGAACAGCGTAAATGCACCGCCTTTCTAGGGAAAGCTGTTTTCACCTAATTCATAACATGTTTGCCATTTTTATGTCGGTAATGAACTGCACTGATTCTGCTGTGTAAGTAATAAATTCTCTGACTAAATTTTGCAAGAATAGCAACCCCGGCCAAATTTGCTAGATGTTGGGAAAGTCATGAAAACCATCAATCTCTGCTTTCAAAAGTTTACAAAGCAAAACTTTGTTTTACACAAGCGCTGTTATAGTAATTTATACATTTCATTTAACATTTCTTTTACTTAATAAGTATATAATTCATACAGAACAGAAATTAAGTTGTACAACACTTGGTTTCAATTTTCCAGTTCCTATGAGGGGATTTAAATGCTCTCCTATTATTGCTGCAGAGTTTTTCACTGCTATTGGTCCGTGTCGTACCTATGTTGGTCAACTCAGATGAAAAGCTGCATTGCGTGTGCTAAACCTTCATACTAATGCCACCAAATGAATCAATTCCTGCTTTCTGACTTCTGAACCTACCCGAGGGTGAAGGAAACACAATCCGACTAGGATCATCTTGCAATTAAAACAGTTCTCTATGAATCAGCATGACAATGCAGGTGCTAAGCATGCATCTGTTCAATTAAGTCGGTTTAGCAGTTTTGGGGTAATTCTATTTTGCTTTTTTCTTTTTTTTTTTCCACATCATTAAGCTTACACTTAATGCTGGAAGCAAACAATAGCTCATTAGTGGATTAGGGGTAATTACCAACAGCAGTCATTATTCCTAAGGATTAATGGGCCAATTTGCTGCTGTAATAGTACCCCAGTATTGTGGTGCTGGAATGAGCATTCCCTTGAAGGCCATGGAGGTGGCAGAGCCCACCGTGGGGTGGCTGGGTGCTGCCTGCTGTGGGGTCCCAGCAGCTCCCAGCTCGTGGTTTGGGAACAGGGATGAAGCTGACAGCATCCACCATGGCACAGGTGCCTGCTCCCAAAGCTGCCTGCAGTAGTATGCGTGAGAGAGCCTGGGTGAGATGGGGACAGGTCCAACTTGTTGCCCCCACCTGCCCCGTGTTTGAGTGTGGATGGGGAGTGCAAACACTTCTCTGTTCTCTTTTGGACTAGAAAGTGAGAGCTGCTATCTGGACACTGCCAAGGTACGAAGTCTTTTATGAAGCTCTGAACAGCTGTTGGGCTGGAGGAAATTTTTAGGAATATTTCTATAAAACGTTAAGGGTTATTTAAGGAGCAATGTCTGATAATGGCACTTGCCTGCAGCTCTTATGGTGAGGAATTAGATTCACATGCTGCTTCACTGCCTTCCAGTTGCATTCAATGGCTGTAATGAAGAACAAGTGGCAAAAAAATGTTCCTGAGCTGGAAACCTGCTCCTGTGGGAGCAGAGATGCGCATTTTAGTTTCGTCTTCAAATTCCCCATGTAGCTTGGGCTCAGCATCACCATCCTCTGCGTGCCCCACGTGTCAGGGACAAGCATGGATGCTGGGAGCAGACTGCAGCTGTCTGAAGGGATCATCTGAAAATTCAAAGCATGTGTAATCGTAGCGTTGTTTGCAAGCAGAGAAAAATGATATAGACAGCCCTATTTTTATATTTAGCCTTGTATTTTCTGTCACTCATTTCAACCTAGAGTGCTGTATAATTTCTCTGCTTTTAGGAAGGGGATTAAGAAAGAAAAAAGACATAATGCTATAGTGGAGTTAAGTGGCACTTCTTCAGGCTCCTGTCAAATCTTGTAATTTGGAATAATTGCCAGTGTCAGGTTTGGGGAAGGAGTTTGATGTAAATTGCCTTGATCTGCTCTTATCCTGTGAGAAAAGAAAAACAGCACGTTGGAAGGTAGAGCACTGAATGGGCATCACCAGGAAAATCATTGTTTAAGAAACTGTGCTTTAATATACACATATTTTATCTCTGTTTTTCTTCACGTTGTTCAGATCTGGGCTGAGACCAATGGAGACTTCTCATTTATTTCAGTAGCTCAACCTATAGACTTCTGCTTAGCAGGAAGTCATGTGGCTTGCTAAGCATTGCATCATTACCATACATGATCATTTCAAAAGCAGAGAAAAGCTAGCCAGGCTTACTTCTAGCTCCTTACAGGGACAGAACATCTTCCATAGACACCCTCACATAGGGTTTTGGACACTCTGTCTTGATTAGGTCCCTAAGGGCTGCAGCCCTTTGCTCCAGCTTTGGCATCCTCACAAGCTTTAGCGGAGACTTCTGTGTTTGCTGGGTAGTACAAGTAGGGATAACAGTAGTTTTTTGGGGGTGAATTCATCCAACTCAGGATGTGACCTCGAGCTGATGAGGGGCAGGAGAAGATGCCCAGGCTGGAGCCAGTCTGGCTTTGCCCTATTGAGTTACTCTTCATCTACGTCTTCTGAACTGTGAGTAGACAGCTCTGATTTTCTTGTCAATGCTAGTTAACGTTCAGCCAAGGAGCACAAGGGAAGAAAAATTCTCAACTACTACATCATTTTCTAATTGATGGAATGTGGATGCAGGAAATCTGTCTGTCCGTATTGTTTGGAAAATACTGAGTAGTAATATTTGATCTGCAAAATATTCATAGCCAGAGGACTACATTAAGGAAGACAAAGTTAGCCCAGAAAAGGAAAAGATAATATTGAGCTCATTTAAAGAGGTCTGCACTGAAGTGACTCACATCAAGCCCCAAGACCTAGTAGATGATGCTTAATTCCCCTCTGTTTATCCTGTGTTAACTCTTCATTACAAGTGTGCTCTATAGTTTCCCAAAGCATACAGCACTCTCACTGCTCATCCAAGTGTTCCCATGTTACAACCCGTCTAAGGCAGCAGATATATAACCTGATACTATCATAATATACGAGTAAAGCATAAAGGTAATCAGAAGAGCATTCATCTGTATCAGATATGACTGGTGAGAGCAGGATCCCTGCCAAGCAGCAGCCCAGCACTGCCCATTGCCAGGCTGTGAGCAGACGGTTAAGGAGCTCAGCAGTGGTTAATCCTGTTGTCGTCTGAATTAACTTTCAAATAGCGGGGGGATAAAACCTAGCAGTCGCATAATAGAAGTCTTAAGATCTTGAGCTGGAGAGTAATATGTGTATTTTGTGCATGCCTGCTGAGCAGTAGCACTGCAAATGTCATTTTGCTGTAAGATTTGGTTTCCTGGATGGGATGGTGACAATCCAGCTTGCTCCAGCCACAAGCTGAGTGTGTGTGTGCTGAGAGCCTGAGATGTAAACCAAGGCTTTTATGAGCACTGGCTGCTGCTGGAATGCTCA
Source organism: Pavo muticus (assembly GCA_016647715.1). Taxonomy (NCBI): domain Eukaryota; kingdom Metazoa; phylum Chordata; class Aves; order Galliformes; family Phasianidae; genus Pavo; species Pavo muticus. The sequence goes on along the minus strand of JACDJE010000957.1, from coordinate 5,779,350 downwards.
GATGGGATTTTGGCCAGGCAGAAGTTGGTGCTGCTCCTCCTGGGTCTTGCTGGAGCCAAGAGGCAGCCTTGGCAGAGGGCTCACCTTGCAGGCTGGGGATGCCTGATAGCATCTGGCACAGTTGGCAGCATCTTCTGGGTAAGTTTTCAAACAAAATAAATGTTTGACACATTGCACAATTATTCACCTGGCTCTTTTAAAGCTCCCATGGTCCTCACCTGTGGAAGAAAGGTACCCAGAAAGGCACTGGGTTGCTCAAGGGTATGTGCAAGCAGCAGTTGCATCTTCTGGGGGATATTTTTCCACCAACATTTCATTTCCTCTGGAATAAATCATTACTAATATATGCAAAAAAACAGACAGAAGAGCCCCAGGGCTCATGGTGATAAAGGAAGCTCCCTGTGTTAGACACACTTTTAATATAGTACTTTAAAAAGAGCAAAGGAGCAGTGTTCCTGTAGCTAGATTTTTGCTGCTTGGACTGAACTCTTTCGTATGCAAAACAGAGAAAAGATATGGGATTCAGCACTAGAGAAGACCATGTATTGGGTCAAGATGTCCATGACTGTGCTTTTGCATTGGGACCCGTTTGGTTGTCACTGCCAACAATATTCTCCAGCCACCATAAGCGTTGTGCTCAGCCACGTGTGTGCAGAGCTTCAATTCACAGACTTGGTGATCTTAGAGGTGTATTCCAACCTTAATGATTATGTGATTCTATTATTCTTTCTGGAGGAAGGAGCTGTTCCCCACTGCTGGGGTTTCAGGTGAGGCGACAGAGCTGAGCCCCAACAAGGATGGCTGCAGTCCAGTGGCCAAGTGCAGATAGTAACTGCAGCCAGCGCTCAGCCACTGGCTTTGGGGCTTGCCAGCCATTGCCATGTTCACCAGCACTGCATTATTGTGGTTTAAGCTGGAGAAGGATTTTTAGGAAACCAGCAGGTGATAAATGCCAAAACGCCCGCCTATATCTGGCCATGCATTCAGATCATTTTCTTCCCCGCGCGCATCCCGTGCAGGACCTGGACAGAAGGCAGAGCGGTTCCGAGGGAGTTTCTCCTTTCTCAGCTCGAGAGGGAGATCTCTGCGCCGCTGTGATTGTTTCAGAAGGCAGAAATGGAGAGGTGCGGTGGATAACGGGCTCGGGCCGGCTCGTCCGCCCCCTCTGCTGGCTGCCGGGCTTGCGAGCGGGGAGCCGGGGGGAGCGCCGGGTCCGGCGGCCGTCCCCAGCCCCGCATCACAGGGACGGAGTCCTGGAGTCGGGACAACGTGGTGGAACCCGTCCCCAAACCGCTGCTTGCCTCCCTGGGGTCTCCCACCCAGTATGCACGCAGGTACCGCAGTGTCTTGTAACAGGACCAAACTCACACCTCAATGTTTTCCTTACAGTGTCACAACTCTTATGCCCGTTTTTGCAGAGTTTGCGGGGACTCAACCTCTTGTCTGCCTCTACAGCTCTGGTTTGGCTGATTGGGACCACGGGTCTGACAGGAGCAGAAAGAGTGAGAGATGTTTGGGCCAGGGCAGGGCTGATGGCTCCCGCATGGGCTGGCAACTCCCAGCACTGGGGGAAAGTAGGGCAAAAACAAAACATGGCAAAAAAACCCCACCCTTCTCCCCCAAAACAAATGAAACAGTCATCTTCTCAGCTTATTGGGAAGTCTCCCGATTCCCAGGGATTCACTTTAAGCTTGCTGCAGCTTTTTCCAGACGTCTGGTGATTCGGTTCCCAGCTCTGCTCTCTCGCATCCGTGAGCAAGATACTTAATATTCTCTAATCTGATATCTGTGAAACGGGGAGAGTGAGAGCCTACTGGGTAAAGGAGCTGAGATTGAGATATCTCACTTTTCCTTCTTTGATGGTTGGGTGGTTGGATGGATGAACATAGAGGTCTTTTCCAACCTTAATGATTCTGCAATTCCTTCCTCTGTGCAGTGGGGAGCTCAGGACCAGCGGTGTCCTTTACCAAGGCACCATTTGAAATTCCTGATTTACTTCCGTGGATGCTGCAGACTCTGGGCACTTTGCTTCACTTTCTGTTAATCTTTCTGGTTTCAAATAGGAGCGATTCCCAACCCCTCCGAGGGCTCCTCTCCTCTCCTCTCCTCTCCTCTCCTCTCCTCTCCTCTCCTCTCCTCTCCTGGCACTGCTGGCTGCCAAGGATGGCTTTGCTGCCTTTTTAGCAAAGCAATGAGGTTCGGGAAGGGGAGGTGGAGCTTTTCCCTCCCAGAGCTGATGGTCATTTCGTGATAAAGTGATAATGCTAATAATCCCCAGGTCCTCTTTTTTTTTTGCCTTTGAACTGAACACTTTGCCTGTCTCAACTGCGGTTGCCTTTTTGAACTGTCAGTTTCGGGGGATTAGATGCATGTTTAGGCTGGGTGAACTCATGAATGAAAATATTTTCCTTGGCAGTTTTTAAAATGCTTCCCCCCTTTAAGAGCTGAACCCTTTGGCAGCAATCTTCTTCTTGCCCAGATTACCACTGTCATTTTGGGAGGTCTTTTCCCGCAGAACAAACAATGGAATTTTAATAACACAGTGAAATAGATTCGGGCCCGCTTTATTTATACTTTCTTTATTTATGCTCAAATACTTACTATGCAGCTCCAGCGAAGACAAATTTAAGCTTTGTATTACTTCAAAATGATGAATTAAGCTCTGGGAGATTTACTTCCCCAGAAAAGCGTATTTTGATTTGCTGCTTTGAATATGTCTCATAAGAACAACAAACATCGGAGAAATTAAAACTAAAGGAAAAAGAAAACAACTCAGTTAAAAACTGCAGATGCTGAGCAGAGCAGATGCAGTGCTTCCCTACATCTGCATGCAGATCTGCCAGCGTTTGCATGGCAGCTCCCTGCTTTAGTGACACTCAGCAGGTCAGTGACCAAATACAACCATCACCATAATGATGGGGCTGAATTTGTTCTGACCATTTATTTTGTGTAAGTCCTGCTTGGATCTGTGTATGGAAGGACTCAAAGCAACACCATCCTTTGCTACCTGAGCAGCAGGTGCTGGGTGAGCTCCAAGGGCCGCTTGTGGATCATCCTTCAAATAGATGTAACTTCAGGTAGGGGCCAAAAAGGCACATAACCATGCAAAGTAAATCAGGAATCAGCTGACGTGAAGCATAAAATAGCAGCAATTAAGGCTTTTAGCTGGGTGTAACTAACACCGAACAGGAAAGCAAAGTGGTTTGTGTGTTGCACAAGCTCTTCTCAGAAATCCCATTAGCTCTAAATGTCGGCTTTTACTGTGACAGGCTTTGCGTTGGTTGTAGCAGTGTTTATTATTGCACTTGATGATTACTCCTGTACGGTTATGAATTCAGCTCTTTTCCCCCAAGATGATTCTGCAGTGCTGTTTCCCCTCCACACCTCCTTTATTCCTGACACACTGCCCTCCCTTCTTCCCCAGCCCAAGCACGGAGCCCAGCGATGGAGGGAGTCACAGATGACATTTAACAAATCTGTTCCAGTGCTGGAAGCATTAAATCGCTTTCTGTCCGATAAGCCATCGATACGCTGCTGTGTTCAATTAAGATAGATGGCATATGGGATTGATGGAACGCAGCCAAAGGTATCAGTGCTTTGGATCTGGAGATGGGCTGCACCAAGAGAGCCAGAAGCGTGCTGAGGGAAGGGCTGAACTGCGGGTTGCATGGGGAAAGGAATCGGGGAATAGCACCGGTTACCATTTGTGCCTTACTGCTTTGTTTTTAGCACTGCTGATTGCATCCTGTTTCATTGAAGTCACTTAAAGGGGTGTTAGCAGATGCAGTTCATTGCTGCAGCCCAGCAGGAATTAAAGAAGTCGGCGTGCAGAGCTGGAGCAGAGCAGGTTGCTTTGCTTCCCTGCAGCACCGAGGGAAGCACAGTGCCCTGCCAGCAGCTCAGAGCTTCGCTGGAGTGTTTGTTGCACTTTCTTCAGAAGCACACTTATCTGCCAGCTCCAAAACCAGACTTCTCTTTTCTTCCCCGTGCTAACCGTGATTTTTCAACCCGAACCTTGTCAGCACGTGGTGGCATTAGAAACACAGAGGAGTGATGCAGACATTGCTCTCTTTGCGTGCTATTTGCTCCCATGCAGTGGTGCAGGACCCGCACCAACCCCAGGGTGCACTCTGGACGTCCTGCAGCAGGGAGCAGCAGCCAAACCCCACAAGAATTCCCTAGGCTGCTGCCAGAGCAGAATGAAGGGGTTCAGCCATCTCGTCACTGAGATACTGTAATTACTGAGCTACTGTAAGACAGCATCTGCCAAGGATATTAGAGCTGCTTTTCCATTTCCCTCCCCTTATAAAACTAAGGGTGAAGAAGCTGCTTGTGTCCAGGGGTGTGATAAAGATGCAACGAAAAGCAATGATTCCTGGCAGGATTAACTCCCTAGGCCATTTATTGAAGCTCTGTTTAAATGGATCAAAGATGCTGCTGCACCTTGCTGCACAGCTGCAGGAGATGCAGGGATGGACACAGAGGATTCACAGGGACCTGGGCTGCAGGGTGGCATTTGGTTGGCCCTGGCCATCTGCTGCTCTATCCTGTAACTGCCACTTTCCAACAGTGCTGGGTTTCTGCTTAATGCACTGAGAACAGGCACTGAGCTGTGATATAAAATATTTACTTACTGTAATTTATTAAGAACCTGTGGTGAGTGTCTAAGTGGATGCAAAAGTCTCCTGTATCTTATATCCTGCCAGAGGCTTTCTTACTGCGCCTGTGATCCGCTTGTATTCAGATTGATCTTTCAGTATGCATTAATGCTCATTTAAAATGAGTAAATCATTTTTTTTACAAGGCTTCTAACTGCTGAACACAAGCTGAACACAAGCCAGAGCTTGTACGCACTGGAGGCAGATAGAAAGTATAGGGAATCGTGCCATACCTGCACTCATCCCTTTCCCACATTATCACAAGTACCTCAGATGCTTTTGTAAAAAGATTGAAGGAAAAGTGCACAAGGCATCAAATAAGGGCTGTGTTGGGGACTGTGAGGCCAGCAGTGCCTGAGCTGGGGGGACAGCACTGTTCACAGGATGGCCAGCCACTGTTAGATGAAGAATTATGGTAAAAAATGGTTCAGCAAAATCAGCGTGCCTCCACACTAACAGGGAGGAGAAGGCAGTGCTGCCACTGCTGCACCCTGCACGCCCCTGCATGGACAAAGTGCTGCAGCAGAAGGTCAGGACCGGAAAGCAGAGAAGCAACTCCTGCCATCAGTGTGGCAGCTGTACCGATGGCAGTCCCCAGACCAAGGACACACAAACAGAGCAAAGTGTAGTTTTCAGTTTAATTAACCACCCATCATTTTTCTTTCTTTTTTTTTTTTTTCAGGCAGTACACTAATTTTAATTAGTTGGGCCAATAGCTTTAATTTGTATGATGGTTTGATTTCTTTATTTCTGGTCAGTGAGGTCAATGAAACGAGTTCATTTTTTGGCCAATGCAAGATATGAAGTCAGCGCCTTGTTTTCCTTCCTGCATGCTGTACCTGCCTTCCATGGGGTTTCAGATAGCAGAGATTAATCAGTATTAAATCACCCACATAGTCTGTGTATTTGCTTATGTGCTTTGAGTAGTTGCTCGCATCAGGAATAGCAGTGGTGCCCCAATCTGCTTTCACTGGGCTCCCCAATACCCTCATTACATCATAGAGAGAAGGCAGCCGTTCCTCAATTCACTGCAACAGCCACTGTTGGAACATGGACAAAACAAGGCCGTAATAGCTAGCACATGTGCACCACAGCTGAAAGGACAATTACCTTTCATCTAAGAGTGAGCACGAGTTGTTCAGTATTTCCAAATGATGGTACCTCACTACGGGCAGCAGCAATGCTCACACCAAGCCCTGCCTGGCTCTGTGCTTGGATAGACCACTGCTTTGCATCACGAGCAATGGCAGGCTCTGATAAAGGGCACAAATGTTCCGTAGCTGTCCAGAAATACGGCCAGGATCCAAAGGGCGTATGCATTGTGCACCACAAAGAGCTTCCCCGCAGCTCCCATGGGTCGATATCAAGGTGGTGCTGCTTCTCCTGTTGGTGTTTACTGAATAAATGACCTTATTAGCAGGGATGCAACATCACGACAGGGTCTTTCTAATTAGCAAAACATCTGCCCTAAAGATTTGCATTGACTATAACAGAGACAACGAGGAATAGAGCTGATAGAGCACTGATAAAAACCCCTCATCTGTTTTACATTCACATGTGGTATGTATTCCCAAGGGAGAGGGAGCGACATATTTCTGTGACACTATTTCATCTTAGCAAATCAATGTACAGGCTATTAAAAGTCCATTTTTCCACGGATGATAAGTGTAATTACATCTCTCTCGCAATAAAAACGAGTGCTTATTAAATGTAAATATTTAACAATGATTAAAATACATTTGAAGGAAACTTTATAGCTTTATTTTATACGTTCCCATCTGGGTTGCCTTTCCTAAACCACTATACTTTTTGGAGGGTTATTAAATTATTATTTTGAGAAGGACTAACACTCTGCGTGTCCCTCGCTTCGACTTTAATTTCTTACATGTTCAGAATTTATTGAAGTCTGGTGAGTTTAAGATTCAATCAATGCTCTATTGTATTTGTAGAGCAGGCATGGAGGGGAAAGTGGCTTCATGGGGTAGGAAATGCCACACCGACATCTCTTTTGTGCGTCCAGTCTCGATAGCCAGATAGAGTTCCATGACTCCACGTGCTCTCATTTGCTTTCAGGGGGACAAAGTTGGTTCCTTAAGTGGGTTTCTTCAGTTTTACATACAGCCAACCCTTAGAAGTAAGCTCTGGTGAAGGAAGGGTCTGATCTTATAAATTGCATATATGTATAAGGGGCATTACGTGTGCGAGTCGCTGACCTGCAGTTGAAGCACATACGGGGCCGACCCTTCGCAGGGCGACTTAACGGGATTACCCGGGTGAGAATTCATGGGCAACCAAGGGTTTGTTGGATCCAGAACATAAACCCTGTCTGCAGTGAAAATCTTCAATATGGATGCTCCTCCCAACTGCCCAGTGAAGCATCCCTATAGATTTTCAGAGAGTTGAAGTCAGATTTGTATAAAATTCTGCGGTCTATTAAAAAAAAAAATAAATGCATTGCAGGGATATAAATGATTGCACTGCTGTAGAACAGCTTAAATACTTCCAGAAAAGACACCACTCCCAGTTAAGTTTTATAAGTTCTTGATATAATTTGTGCTCGGATGTGGCGCTTTCACCCCCATTCACTTTTATGAGATGCTCACTCTCCAGCGATTCCCATTCCTGGCTCTTTTTAAGGAAACTTGTGCAACGTTCAGCTACAGACTCACCATCATTCCGAAGGGCTGGAGTTAATCTCTAGTTTGACCAGTAATTTTGGCCGTGTAGCAATATCACCAGTTATTTACTCGAGCAAGTGCTAACGGGATCAGGCTGCTGAGAGCTCATTAAACGCCCGCTCCTACAAGGAAGCAGCAGCTCAGAGCACCGCGGAGTTTCTCAGAGCTGCCAGGTGCAAAACGCTTGCTTAAAGAATCATAGAAAAGAAATAGAGAAAGAGGAGAAATGTTGTGCCCACCGTGGGCTGAAGCTGTCCTTAGATCTCACGCCCTCCTCCTCTCAGGTCGCTGCAGTCCTTCAGCAAGCTCAGGATGCTGTGATAGACAAAGACGCAACGTGCTTCCCTGAGAAGGAGAAATTCCTCTTGAAATAAATTCCCCCTGAAATGAATTCCTCCCTCCCTCCTGAGGTTGGTACTTAAAAAAACCCAACCCAAGCCACCACCAAGGAAGGGGTTATTTATTTCAGAAACAACAAACAAGGCATCATTCTACAACAGTATATTCCGTGGGTTAAGTTATATCTGATGCAAGGAAAATGAATTTAAGGCAGTGATTTTCCACAATATAAACCTTTGGAAAATAAAGGTTTCTCTAGGAAGGGAATAAATACTATTAACACGAACGGACTTCGCAGCGCGAGCATCTTTAATTGCTTGCTTAATTAAACCTCTCGACTAAATGTTCATTTATTTGTTTTCTACATGTTTCTGGCCATGAAAAAAAGGTGGGTTAAAGTTAGAACGTGTGTTTGTTGTGTTTGCTGTGTGACACAGCCCTCCTGCAGGGCGCTCAGCAGAAAACAGTGACAGGATTACGCCGGCACAGAGTAAAGATGGAGCAACGCCGCCGGCCTCTGCTGGTGACTGCTGCAGTCAGCAACACTCAACACATATTTGTGTGCTTTTGGCTGTTCCTGCTGCCATTGATGTCGATGGGGCATAAACCCAATGGGAACGAGAGCACTTTGTGATACAGATGTGACAACAGCAGAAAGCAGCAGGTTTTCTTGCATTTCTGATCAGTTTTCACACTGGGATGAAGTGTAACCCAGAGTTAGATGTGCATAAACGTGCACATGAGCTTTAAGTTAAAATCCACCACATATGTCACACTTCCTCAAAGAATATTGAACACTTCTGGAGTTGGGTGCGCTTTAACATTCCCCGTCTGTGTATTTTCCCTGCATAAGTGATGGCACCGAAATCTCCGTGTCTGCTGGTCAGGGTGAATGAAGGAGGGCTGGCTCAGAAGATGCAGCGTTATTTCAATCTCGAGTCCATGGTTTTATTACATCCATGACTTCTAACTTCTGAAAACATATGTTTTAACAGCAAGAAACATCCATGAGCACCTCTTGTTTGCCTTCAGAGAAATCCTCCTTTGTCCTCATTTTAAAATAAAGTTTTGTTTTCTATATTCTTACACTCATTATTCCTCTCTCCCCTCTTACAAACCTGCCTCCCCCACGTGCTTCCAATTTTAAGTACAAATTGTGTCTGAATTCTGCACTTAGCTATTGAGAATAAGAGAGCATGAAGATATTTTCACTGAAAAAGAGAAAACATTGCCTTCACCTCTGCCCTTTGTTCCTACAGCAGTTGCTTAAGAGTAAAATTACAATCCAGTGGCATGAAGCTCTATGTTCTGCTCTGAGTGAAGCTGCTTTCTTGTTCCCTGACCAAAACTGAAATATCAGCCTGCTGATGACACAAAAAATGTTCATCAGGAATGGTAACTGCCCTTTCGATAATTCTTTAATGAAAGACAGCACCGAGTAATTACACATCGCATGGGATAGCACTGCCTCTAGGGAAAAAAAAAGAGCTGATCCAAGCCCTCCAAAATCACGGCGATGTTACCCTGAACTCTGCAGTCTGGGTGTCAGTGCCCAATCCCTGCGGTGTGGACCCAAAGCCCATCGGCCGCACCGTGCTGCGCTGCGCTGCTGTTCATCCCGATGGGAACAACAGCAGACAGACATTGGGCTTCAGGGTGAGAGGGCTGAAAACTCCTTCCCTATTTTCTTATTTAATATTGAGCAGGGAAGAGTAAATGCATCTGAGGTAGGTGAAAAACTTACCGAGGAAAGCAGTTAACCTGCATTCTCTGCTGCGCTGCTCAAATTCACCGCTGCGAATACAGGGGCTGCAATACGGAATTTGCATCTTTGCTGAATAAATCACTCCCAACCTAAACCTTTCCATGTCCACGTGGGTGACAGCAAAGCTGAGGCCACTAAAACGGGTTTACCAACAAACTGGGAAATTCCTAACACAAACCTCTCTTTCTAACCAGTTATTTCATCACTTTGCTGTCTACCGGTTTCGCTTTGAGCTTTGCTTTCCTCCAGCAGAGGCTTTGCTGTCTGTGCTTTTCGGTAGCGCCTCGGTGTCGTTCAGTTCACGGTGCAGCAGTCCTGGTGAGCCATATCTGCAGCACGAGCCGGGCTCGGGGCAGGGCCGTCCCGTCTCTTTGCTGGGGATTTGTAGCTCTGGCTCACAGCTGCTGCACCGCTTTTGGGAGCGCGCTGCATCAACACTGACATCAAATCAGCCTCTCGACTTCTGAAAACGGAGAGTGCATTTAAGTGCATTGAGATTCCTCACTTCTTGACGGAAAAACATTAAGAGGTGAAGGTTTTAATCTTGCTGCATAGCCCTGAGTATGGAGCTTAGGGCTGAAAGCTCGCAGTTCCAGTCCTTGCTCTTTTTGCAAAGATTTCTGACAGGGCATAATGCAGCCCACAGCGGTATTAATCCCCCTATAGCCTCTCTAATAGTGACACCTCCCCGTACCACCCAAGCTTGACAGCCCCGAAGCTTGCTGCAAGAAGAGATAAGGCAGCCCTCGCTCCTCAGAGCCAGCGGAGCCCCTAATTGCCCACGTTTATTGCCGTTATGAAATTTGGGAGAGGGCCTTGCCTGGGTGTCTCCTATGTTGCACCGAGACAAGGCCCGCTGATTTTAGTGGCTGTGAGATCAGCCCCAAATTCGCCATCTCTTACAGCGACAAATCCAAAGGATCTCCTTGCCTTGGGAGGGAGATTTAGGAATCCAGATTTATACGGCGGCAATTAACTGCAAAATTTGGCCCTAAAATCCCACTGATGTAAACAGCAGGGCTGCAGGTCAGCACCAAGCACACAGCCCGGGATTAGCAGCAGCTCACTACTGGAGCAATTATCTCCTGGCAAAGCCAAAAACCGCTCTTGTTAAGCGACCACGGGGCTCTTGCTGCTCTCCCCTCCACCTGTGAAATGCAGGATAATGCCACCAAACCGGGGGACATTTTCCTAGGGTTTCGCTGAGAGCAGGTTAGTGAGCCATGTGTCTTTAGGAATATTTGGAAAACAAATCTTACGGCCTCTGAAGGAGAGTGGAGGCTGAGCAGAGTGGCTGGGGCTGGTGTTTACCAGGAGAGTTAACAAGCCTGGCAATAAAACCCTGGGTAACGATGCCTCTGAAGGGTTACATTAGCTTTGGAATTTACTTTTATAAAAGCATGAAATTTTATGTAGAAACAAGATCTCTAACCACCTATGTAAAAGGGTTTTTAGTACCTCTGAGAAGGATGGACTGCTGCTACTGCAGGACAGATCCTGTGTTAGGTCTGTAAGGTTGGAGCTCAGTGAGTGATCCAGTAGTGGTTCTTTCATAAGCTTTGTCTTTGGTGAGCACAAAATATTATTTTCTTGAATTCATTTCTTATATATATATTTTTTTTCTGCCAGTTTCCCCCCTCCAGACTCATTTTTATCAATTAATGTTGGAAATTCAAGCTGTTTTGCTTTCTTGGTTCAGATATGATTTTAGAAATAATAATATTAATAAACATCAATAAGAATAATTTTCTGTTTCTTCTGTATACAGCTCCTTGTTTCCATGCCTGTCAGTCAGGAGGAAGATTAAGGCGCAGGAGAGGTGTGTGCTCTCCATTTGACTTGTTATAAAACTGAAACAGAGATGAAGGAAGAATGTTATTGTGGAGTCTGCTCAACTTCATGGCAAACCATCAGCTTAATCCCTGGCTCTTCACACACAAAAAATGATGCATTGTCTTCAAATACCCCTCCCCACTTCTTAGCACTGTTTTTTACCAGAATGCAACAAAAGCCCTGATTTTACCACCGTGGGTATCTAGGCATCCATGCATACATCCAGGCAAAAATCCCCTTAGCAGAGCTACAAGATTTAACTGAGTAAAACTTAAAAGTCTGAAGACAATATTTCTCTTTTTCAATCCCACAACTAAGAGTGCAATTAACAACGCCAGGTAGAACTTAAATAACTTAATTCATGGCAACACTGGGAGGCAGCACGGAGGGTAGCGGCTCCGCATGCGAAAGCCCGGCTGCCCGCAGATCAGCGAGACTCAGCCCGGAGCTGCTCGCACCATCCGCCGCCGTGGAGCAGCGCGGCCCGGAGCCGGCGAACGCCTCGTGGCGGCGGCCCGCAGCCGGCGGCGG
>JACDJE010000957.1:5601122-5767520 GCA_016647715.1 Pavo muticus | reverse complement strand
GGGCGCTGCGGGGCCTCGGCGCGCTGCGGGGGCGCGGGCGCTTTTCTGCACCTCCACGGCCCGGACCCGGGGCTGCTCGCGCAGGGGCTGCGGCTTTGCAGTCGCCGCCGTTTCTCCCCGTTCTCTGTGATTTTTTTCTCGCATCAGATGCGTGTCTGATGGTTCATAGAATCCCGCGAGCTGCCTGCGCTTGCTTGTGAACAAGGAACTGCTTGCATGTGTAGGCGTGCTATTTAAATCAGTGGTGTAATGCTAGAATCCATCAGTGCATTTACGTGAGACGTACTGTGGCAATATTCTTGTTACTATAGGAGCAAAATACATGTAAATATTTAGGTGGATTCCTTTCAAGTGCAAGTGGCAGCTCTGCAAACACGCAGTGCCCTGAGCCAGGACGCGCTTTCATGCACGGGGAAGGTCCAGGCAGGTGAGCAGCACCACACATTTCATGCACGCAATGCATATGCCAAGATGCACAATGCTAAGCATGGACTGAAGTGTCGGTGGGGCTGGTGTCTGTGCAGGGGGATAATCCCACAGAAGCTCCGTAATAAATGTTTGCAGGATCAGGCCTGGAATGATTTGGGAGAAAGTTTCCCTTTTGTTTCTTTTCTGTCTCCAAGTGATAGATGGATTGTAAGAGTCAGTCCCTAAAGATCCCGTGCATTACAGACAGGCAACAGCCGTAAAATTGTCCCTTACCTACAGGTCTCTGAGCTCAGCGTTTCGGCAGGGCCTGATTTCATGTTTATGACAGTTGGAGAGCTGTAGCCCTTCCTCAGCTTTATTGCAGAAAGAAATAAGATTTTAGGACAACTGCCTAACTTTTAAACTGCTATTATTAGACTGAAGAGGACTTTTTAGGTCAGGAAAAGTACAACAAAGCAAAAATCCTAAAGCAATCTCAGTTATAAAGAAATCTACAAAGCATGTGAAAGGGACTGGATTTAACTCCCTGCTCCGGTGGATATCAGAGCTAAAACATCTTTTGAGTGGTTTTAACCATAATTTAGATGGCTCTCTTACCTGCCTGTATTTTTTAACAGGAGATAAGCTGGCTTGAGTCATTTGGGCAGTGCACAGGGTTTCTTCTCTGACATTAGCTTACAGAGTGGCCAGTTCTCTTTGTGCTGTCATTATTCACTGTTTTGGAGAGAAAAAACAAATATTGGCTACCCACCAATAATTGTTGGAGAAAACTAGATATATGCTGCAGATTTTGTCTATGTTGCTAGTCCTTATATAAGCAAAATGGGTTGTTTCTTAAACACGAGTATTTGTACTAATCTCAAAAATTCTGCCCTCCATGCCATCCACAAAAAAGACCATTGCCAGACAGTGCAGATTTATCCTGCTGGGGAAGTGTGTGCATGAAGAAGGGGAGATGATCCATATGGATAGGGATCCTGATTTCCCCCCCAAGGTTTTCCAGTAGGGAGCAGATAGGAGACCCTATAAATCTTCCAGTGGCACATAGCATCGCTGAGCCCTCAGCTTGGAAATCCTTCATAAATCCTTCCAGCCCTCCCAGCTGAGCCATGCCGTGCACTCTCCTACTGACAGTCCCCCTTCTACATGGGAAGAGGAATCTCACATGGGATAGGACCTTACAAGGTCTCCCACGGGCCGGGACCTGTATGATATCCCGTCCTTGCTGTGATCACTGCAGCCAGGTTTGGTGCACCATCGTGGCCCTCAATTCCCCACGCCGGCTTCAGAGAGAAGCCCAACAATGGTGCACTGTATTTAACACCGCGCGCTGTGGGAAATGGAGAGGAGACAAATGGACTTTATGTTACAACGTAAAGAATGTTACACCCTTTGGTAATACGTAACTAATAACTTAAATCCATTTAAAAACTCTGCTCTTGACTATACTGCTCACAAACAGAGCCAAAGCTGTAAAAATTCATGAAGGAGTCAGTAGCAGGCTGGCTGGGGTTACAAAGTCTACACAAACTGCTAGAAGTCACAGTTTTCTCCACGAAAGTCATGGCCATAACAAATATACCACACAGATTGCTGTCTAATCCATTCCCAGGAAGCTGCATTGTGTGTGGCTGGGCGAATCTTAGTATTGGTTGAGGTCAGGAGGTAATAAGGGTGCATGGGGTGCTGCTGGGTGCACTCTGCCAGGCAGCAGGGACCCAAAAACGTCCCCCGTGCCCTGGGCCTGGGTTTGCCCCGCAGCAGGTGATGCAGAGCCGGCAGTTGACTGATGGTGCTGGAAAACAAAAGCAGTGCTGGGAAGAAAAGGGCTCCTTTTCATTTCTGTTTCCTGTGTCAGGCAAAAATTAATGACTAAATGCACCTTTCTCTGATGTTGTCCAGCATGTAAATACTGGTGGGCAGGAGTCAATATGAACTTTAAGCATACCTGACACAGGTGGCTCATGCCTTTCAATGCTGAATGGCCACTGGCCAACAATTCACGGCGCAGCATAAAGGAATCCTTGTGGCAAGCAGCCTTCCCTCTGTTTATATTTGTTATGTCAGAATGAAGCTATTCATCGGGGCTGAGATGAAACTGCCCAGGTGAATAACTTCCTGAAACCCGGAGCTCCTGCAGGAGTGTGACCAAAATCAACTGCGAAATGAATGCGCTGTATGAGTGTGAAAGCTGGGGAGAAAGCACAGGAATTGGAGAGCCAATGGAGGGCAGATGCAGCCCACAGAGGGTGCCCTGCTGCCCAGGATCCCGCTGCCCTGGCATCCTCATTGCTGTGCCCTTCCCAGGCATTGCTCGAGCTGAGCCATTGCCATGAGGGCTTCTATCTGGTCCTCTGGGCTGTGTTGTTCTGCCAATGGACCAACACCAACATGGACATGGATGGAAAAAAAATTAAATGGGTGAATGATATCAAATTTCCTGATTTTAGCAGTCAGTCTGTGGGCTTTTTTTTTTTTCCAAAACCAGCAGTCTAAAATAAAATGTGGGCCATTCTCAGAGGAGTTCAACAGTGCTGCTTTTTTCCTACGAAGCCATAGCAGCTTATCTCCAGGAAAAAGGGCATAAACCCCATCGGCTGTACTTCATACATCTGCAATGTAAATGCAAGCCTGTGTGTCATTTTTTCCTTCGGATGAAGCCTAACTTATTCCAATACATTTAATCAACATAAAAAATAGGTTGTGCTCTGTCCAAAAAAGATACTCAGCCTAAATATTTTGGTGTGTAGTCACCAAAATAACTGTAAGGGGAAATTTGCAAACAGTTGGGGAAGTTTCCTTTCAGCTTATGCATGGAGAAATCTTTACATACTATCAGAGCTGGGATTAATTTATCACCGAGCTCAGGAACTGTTCCCAATTGGAATTAGCCACACTAATGTCTGGAGCTGACAGGCACAGCTGCAGCAAGCTCGCTCATGTTTATTATTGCAGTTTTCCTCATCTTTTAACAGTTTGCACACTAATGGCAGAGCAGAAGCTAAAACTGCTCATCTTTGCTCAACTATTGCAACAAGTCTATTCAGACAATAAAACACCTCCGGGGCTGACTTTTAAGCTCCTTCTGGCATCAGGAGTGGGAGAAGAAAATATCTGCACCTTCCTAAGTCTTTTCTGAGTGCTCTTTTGGAAAATCTCTGAAAGATTGCATTCAGCTTCACATTTCTGTGCTGTTCAATTCCTGTTTTAAAGCCTGCTTTGGAAAACAGTGGTCTTTAGCAAAGGGCTGGAGATAGAAGCCTTTGTTGGATGGGGAACACAAGCAGAATTTTTTAAAAGAGAAGAAAACCTGAATTTGTCTGGTATGCATTTCAAGTATTGCGAGTCTTAGAAAGAGGGCATTGCCTGAGGCAGCTGGCAGCATTGGGATACTATGTCACTGAACAGTGTTTTATTCTCCTTGATGTTTGTGCAGGATGCAAGTCGCTTTGCCTCCGAAAAGGAGACGATCCGATGGCATGAAAATGTTATTTATTCAATAAGAAAATGTCATAGATCAAACTGACAGGTTATCAACTGGTGTGTGTTAAGCATTCCATGCAAGGTGGATGGTCAAATCTGGACCGTGGGGCTTGCACAGGGGCTGCATCGTGGCTGCAGGCAAGTCTGTACAGAAGCAGCATGGGCATGGGGCTTGTCTGTGCTGGAGGCTTTGCTGTGGCTTTGGGACTGTGCATCCCTCTTTATTTTTCCCATGGAAAGATGGGAGCAGGACAAGCAAGAGGCTCTGACATCTGTCTCACCTGCCAGAGAGCTGGGAGGCAGCCAGGATGTGCATCTGGACGGAGAACTTGGAAGCAGTTCCAGGTCCTGTGTTTTAGGGAGCATAATAGGTCAGAAATGTGTTTCTATCCCCAAGTTCATTCCGAGCAGTGCATGCACACTCATTCAGCTGGAGCACAGCCAGGTTACCTATCCGTTTATAGGAGAACACGGCCAGGGGTAGAGCAGCCGAGGAGCAGGTGGTGCTGGCGGCTGCCAGATGTCGCGGCCCCACTGGGCTGGCAGCCCCTACCCACCCACCGGCCCTTGTGCCGTGCAGTGCCCCACGCCTGGCAGCGGTCCCAGCCCTGCTCCCAGCCGCTCTTCCTGGTGGGGAAGGGTAGGGAAGAAGAGGGGAAAACATCGCAGAAGGGCAGCAGGGGAATGGGGACCGCTCCCCGCGCCTCCATCCTCTGCGCGCTCCCCGCAGCCTTTCTCCCGGGGCTGTTTGCCGTGTTTTGTCAGTCTCAGTTTCGCAAGTAAGATGTGCTGTCAGTCTGGCTTCGAATCTCTGCTGCTCCCCCAGGTGGGAAAAACCAGAACTAACCCGGAAGCAGCGCACAGAGGCGATGCTCTCGCCCAGCACTCCCAGAGTTGACAAAACGCTTCCCTACCTGCTCCTCCTGCCAAACGCATCTTGTAGGGCTGCCTGGGCATGCGTCTGAGCTGCTGATTCAGGCTGATGCTAGATTTGCTCACCATTTTCCATTGTGTATCACTGCATCACCGCCTCAGAAAATAACAAAATAAGACTGCTCGTTTGGGAGATGGGGTGGGATATGAGCTGTCACCTTTGATTTGCTATTTTGGTTCATTTCAGACAGGTCATTGCAAATATGTGAGCAGGGTCAGGTGGGGACAAATACGTGCAGGGTTCGGCTGTTGCTCTGCGCTCTGACAGGCAGACCTGCTGTGCCTGCTGTGGCCCCAGGCTTTCACCGCCTTGGCTTTTCATGCTTGTCAGAGCCAGAAGCAAGGCACAAGCAGATGAGTAAATGAGCAGGAGTTCTTGGTTCCTGCATTCCTGCCTACCAGCATCACTAAGCTCCGGAGTGAACTTGCACTGCATCCCCCTGAGCTTTATCAGTAACGAGTGAACACCTTGGCATGCCATTCCCTCGGTGTCTGTTGGAGGGCAAGCCATGGGGATGGCTGCAGAGGTGGGACAGGAGCTGAGATACCTGGGGAAGGTGTGACCCTCCTGTCTCTGTGCCGTGCTGCCCAGGCAGGACAGCACTGTGCCAATTAAAGTCCTGCTGCTGCTGTGCTGTGCAGATGGTGGAGGAAGGCCCTGGCCCTTCCCTTTCCCTCCACCTCTCTGCTGTTTTCCTGTAGCTATTTTCATTTCAGCCGTATGCCAAGTTTGATTCTTCTAGGATTTTTCCACAGTGACCTCTAAATCCCTTCACTGGACAATATGATGCATCGCTGTTTGGTACAATATCCTCCTGTCCGGTTTGCTGGCCCCAGACTTATTATTTTATGTTTCTGTACATTAAACTGCATTTTCCATTCACTGGCCAGGCAAACAGTGGATTCAAATCCCTCTGTCCTCGTTATTTGTTCCCTCTTCAGTTTTGTGCCCTCTACAAACTTGGATAGTTTGTGCAGGCTTTTTCATTCAAGTCATTTGCAGTTATTATAAATGAGGGAAATCCCTCGGCGTTCTCATTTGTTGAACCTTTACAATACAGGATTACCTTTTCAAAGGAGGATGCAGGGGTTTAACAGCATGACTAGTGGGTATTAATAGACACCTCCTGGCACAGATCCTCTGGAAGACACAGTTGCTGTCACGCTGAGTCTCCCCTTTGCACAGATGAAAGCAGTAAATCTGTATGAGGGCTCACGTCCTTAGCTAAAATTGCTCTGGAGTGTAAGATCAGTGAAAAATGGAGGAAGGAAAAGAGAATCCATGGACTGTGTAAGGCAATGTGGGGATCAGGGACCTTCCAAGCGTTTATGTGACCCGGTTGTGTGCAACACTATCAGCTTTTAGCCCCGCCTTTGTCCCCCAGCAGCTATTTCCTTGTCATGCAGCTGAAAAAACCGATTGGCAGACCCAAAGGCTGCAAATATAACCAGAACCATGAGTGTAATGTCCCGACCAGCAGCCCAGTGTCCTGCACCGTGCTATGGAGACAGCATGGATCTGGCTCATGCTGATGGCTCATGGTTTTTTACAGCCACCTCAGCACCACAAGAGGAAACAACAATGTCTCCCCATGAACCTTGCAGGTTTTATTAAATGTGTGTCTTGGTTTGAAGCCAAACCGTGCTCCGTTGTTTTATCACTGTTTATTCCTGTCTTTCACAGTCTTTATCAGTTGCCCAAATCAGAGCTGCGAGCAGTGCGAGGGCTGAGTCACACAAATAGTACTTTTATCTTCAGTCAAATCTATAATCAGGCAACAAACCCCCCTCATCTCACTCCTATTTAGAGCCCCGACTCAGGCTCTTAAAGAAAAAGGGACTTCACAAAGGAATTTCGGTAATTATCCTCTCCTCTCCATCCCCCAGATGTTGTTTTGGATGATGGATACCTGTGAATGCTTGAAAAGAGTGCTCGGAGCTGCTGTCTCCCTAATGGAAGACTTCTAGGAAAGTGAACTTTAACTTTTAAACTTCCCTATGAAAAACAGATCCATGTTCAGTTTGATGCCATTCGCCTCAGGATGATCTCAGCTCTTAAAATATGATGGTTTTAGTCGGATTAAGAGCCTATATTGTTGCTGAAGAGAAAGAAGGGTGCCTCTTTAATTGCAGCTCAAATCTACCTAACAATTGCCACATGTTGAACAAGATTTAAGAGTTATTAAATATGAAAGCCACTATTGCTCCTCCACCATGAGTAGCCTTTGTTTTTTAAATGTGGAATGCACTAAGAAAATAGGGGGAAAACATAACAAAACAAAACAAAACAAAAGACTGAAAAATTGAAATCTGAAGAGGTACATTTGTTTTCTGTGAAGGCTGAAGTTCCTGCAATGCATTTCTCTATGCAGCAGCATCTGTTGCTTTAACTGAAACTGACTCCTGGCAGGTCTGCTAACCTTACTGGTAGGGAAATTTTGTACAGCTTCACGACAGTTGTAAGTTCACTGCCATCTGTTATCTGAGGTTATTTACAAGCAGAGGGTTGAGAGCTCGACCAGAGCCATGGTAAGCAAAGCTCCTCTGATTGGTGCCGAATGTGGGAGCCGAGGCTGCTGCTCTGCTGCATGTGCCCTGCAATGAATAGGGACATTTGCAGCTATGTCCATACTATAGATCTTGACTGTTTCCTTGGCTCCTTGTAGCAAGCTCACTGACTCAAGGGGGGTTAGGATGGTTCAGTGTTAATGCCATTGGTTTGAGTCACTTGGCTTTGCAAACATGAGGCCAGATCTAAGCCTAGGTACCAACCCCAGGGCAGGCACAAGCCAGCAGGTAGGGCAGACCCTGCCCTCTGCCAGCTGCTGGAGGGAGGTTATGTAGTGGGATGCCCAGGTTCCTCACTGTGCCTAAGAGCTTCTGCAGGAATGTGTCTCTTCTGGGGAGCTCTCTACTAACTTTGCATCCTCCCGTGCTGTGAGCTACTGTTTGCTGTTTAGGATTCTGATCCCTGTGGTGGCTCAGCAGGCTGGAGCCCTGGTGCTGGTCTGGAAGGACCTTCCAAGTGGAGCCACCCCTCCTTCTCCAGCAGTGCTCAAACAGGATGGGTCATTCAAAGGACTTCTCCTACCCTTGCTCATTACTGATGCTTTCACATTCTTGTCTCCTTTCAACTTAGGGATAAAATTCCTATGGAGAGAAGCAGTGTTGGGCTGTGGTGTCTTCCTGGGAGCAGACAGCGTGGTACTGAGGTGTCGGCTGCAGTACCGAGAAACAAGCCGGCATGTCTGCTCAACCAGCCAAGGCCACCAGATACAACTTGGAGGAGGTGAGAGCAGACACAACGTGGGTCAAGGGAATAAAAGTGTTTCTATAAATCATCTGTGATAATTTGCAGAAAGTTGATACTTGGTCAGATGGAGAGATACAGCTACTGTATGCACAGGGAAAAAAAATCAACAAAAAATCTCAACTGATTTTCAGAGGTCGATGATTAAATGTGCTTTAAGATGTCAAACTCCCACTCTCTTTCCATTGTTCCTGATAGCATTTCAAAGAGATCCTCAGCTTCTACAGTGGGATCTGGAGTCATGATACTACAGTTTTCATACAATACATTATCATCATTATTATTACTGTTGTTATTATTATTATTATTATTTAGGGCTCCATTGAGCAATCTTGGCATCTAAATAGAACATTATAATTTAGGGTAGAGGCTACAGCAGATCTTTGCTGCCTGGCAGGAGAACTAAGCTAAACCTCTCAGGTTACAAAGGAAAAGCAATTTTCATTTTCCCTCCTGCTCAGCAAAGTAAAATTCAGTTCCTAATTTTCAGCAAAGAGATCACAATGGTTGGATTTTTAGCATCTGATTGCAGATCCACCCATGTAAAGCTGGAGATGCCTACAGAGGTGGGAACCCAGTTCCCTCTTTAGCAATGTGAGGAAAAAAGGAGAGCAATCTGCTTTCAACCATGTATTTTAAGCTTCCCTTTCCCTAGGGATATCAGAAGCCATTTGTTTCTCCCAAGGACCTTGTGCTGTCTCAGCATTGCCCCCTGAGATATCAGTTTGACAACAGTACTGCAGGTGTTCTCCAGTCTCCAACCAGTTTGTTGCATCATGGCACCCCATTGGTGCCAAACATCAGGTCACCTGCTTGTGAAGCTGAGTCCTTGTGGGTGGGATGGAAATTTCTAGAGGATCTTAGAGATGCAAATCTTTGTTCTTCTGCCTGCAGTCTCCTCAGTGAATTATAATCTGTGCTTGCAAGCCAAAATCAAACCCCTGCATTCTTACAGTAGGTGGAAGTGCTGTTTGGAGTATGGGATTGTAGTTGGGATTCCCAGGTTCTGCTGTGGTGTTTCCTGGTAGAGTAGACAAAGACTGATCATTATACTTCAAAAATTTCTTTGACCAACAGCAACAACTTTCAGAACAAAACCAAACCTTTCTTCTCTGATCCATCCCTATGACAAAGCCAGAAATCTGGAAGAAAGATTTTTTGACTATTCCCCACTGGAGAAGGAACAATTGGGGCATTCAGGGGATAAATCAGTTTTCTTGAACTTGCACTTTTTAGCTCCATCCTATTTCCTAATATTAAAATAGATCTTCATTTTTTTTTTGCACTAATAATGGTGTGCACAGAGAATTGGCATTGCTGCTTCTTTTTCTTCTTCCTTTTCTTTGTTAACTTTTCAACTTTTCTTTATTATTAAATTCCAACTTCCAGCTGACCCTTGAATAACTGGTTTTGTTGTGAGGGTTATTTGAGGTCTAAATGAGCCCAATGACATCTGTTTAATTTTAGATGCCTGGAAAATGTCCTAAAATTAATGAAATCCAAATGTATGATAAACCAATAGAACAATTTTATTTATTAAAAAGAGGGTTAAAAATAATTCTAAACATTTCAAGAAAACAAAAGAGTTGAATGGGATTTGTCACTGTTTAAGTTGTACTTATTATATTACATTTCAGTGAAATGCCCTCTTGACCTTCCACAGTTTGGTCGATTTCCTCGTCAGGCTCCTTCCAGCTAATTTGCTTTGACTTAAACAAAAAGAAAAGAAATCAAGAATCAAATGCAGTCGTCCAATATCTGGGGTCTCTGTGCTGATTATAGCCAGATACAAATAAGAATGAATGGAACTTGCTGAAGACAGGACCATGTTATTAATTCTTCATGAATATTTGGATGGTCATGGGAAATGTATGAAGCCACACACAAATCTCAAATGTGTCACAAAATGTAGTTTGAGTGCTCGTTCCTTTTAAAAATACGTGGTTGAAATGCACAGTTTGTTGTTTTCCTCTTTGGTACGGTTTAGTTCACCTTCTGGGCTGCAGAAATGTTACGTGGTTCAAGTGAATAATCACACACCATGAATGAGGAAAGATGATTTATCCGTTTTACGCATTCAGTTTGCTACATGTATTCTTCTGAAAGGAATGCTTATCCATATATCCATATATCACAGATCAGCCAGGAGGCAGTTTCCACTGACATTTGTAAGATTCTCAGTGCAACCGGTGCTGGAATTCTCTTTGACTAGTGTCTCTTGTGTGGCTTAAAACACTCCAAAACAAAGGCAATTTACAGTTTGTGAGAATATATATGCACACATGTAATCTGTAAGGAAATAAACCACATTAATATGTTTTCCTACAAACCAGATTAATATTGCTTTTCACAGAATCATAGAATCATCTAGGTTGCAAAAGACCTGTAAGATTATCCAGTCCAACCATCATTTAAAGACATTATGTAGATATTTGAAGACAATACTCCTGTTGAATAGAAGCTGCAGGCAGTACTTTCATGAACCTCCAAGATTTTCTGTAGGGGTAGCCAGAATCCAATCTGGTGTCTGTGAAATCTCTCAGGTTCTTGAGAAGCAGTGATTGACTGTTAGCAGTAAATTAGGATAAAGCTGACAAATACATAAAAGATTGTTGGAATGATGGTGATCAACATCATTCTGGAAGCTGATTGTATTTGCTATACTTATATCTGATAACAAAGTAAAACTATTTAACCATAGTTTATTGGACATTTCTCTGTAGTACAGGTGCTGAGCTCCAGATAACTGCGTTACGTGGCTCAGTGCTTAACCTTATCATTGAGTCATTTTTAGCTCAGTTGACAGAAGGATCACTGGTGTAGCTGTAATTGGAGTTTACAATGTTTGCAAGTATTAGGTGACTTGTAGCTTAATGCCATAACTATAGGGACAATAAATTACATGGTCATTAGGGGGCTTTAGCTATTCATATAGTATTAAGCATAAGGAGGACAGTAACATTGCTCTAATAACACATAAAACGTATATTCCAATTAAAACCATAATAGGATAGACTTGGCATTATATTACAGCCTCTCATGAATTTCACTGCTGAGAAATTATTACCGTTAAAATCCTGGTTTCAAAGACTTGCACTCAGGGATAATAAATTCTCACAAGCAGGTTTAGACGGAAGCACTGCACCCCGTGGAGGAAGACTGTGTTCTAAATCTGTGAAAACTCAGCTAGTGAGCCACAATTTGGTGGGCTGAGTTTCTTGCTTCCCTTCCTTGCTCTCCACATTTGAATCTCCAAACTAACTGAGGCTTACTTAAAAGAAATCGAGTAAATAGAAAGTCAAAAATGATATTTAGAAGCTTTTATCTTCTCAAAGCAGTTCTGTCACTGTACACAACTGTGTGTTTTACTGTGTTGAGAGACTTCTTTGAAGGGCTGTTGAAACCATCTTATTTTTAAATCCAAACCTGTATTCTCTCCCTGATACTTGCAGTGTTTCTCTTCCCAAAAGGCAGATCCAAAGAGAAAAGTTAGAGGTGGACTTTGAGGAGGAGAGGAACAGCCTCATGGAATATATTCCTCGGTGTTAAAATACAAAGTTTTTACCCCTTTTTTCACTCTCCATTGACGTCCCCAAGGACAGCACACAGTTGCTATGTGTGTGCATTCAGACCTCACAGCTTGTTAAATTCATTATCCCAAGGGTATGTTTCACTTCTGTTTGAAGGTTCTGAGTCCTATGAAACTCAATCATTTGCTTCACTGCAAAGAAATAGCTATGTGCTTATATGACCTTCCAGAAGAAGGCTGCTGGTCAGAATACCCCCCCTTCTTTACTTGAGATTAGGCCTTCTTGTTTGTTCATCAGTCACTTCATCCTTGTAAAGCTGTAAGAGATATGGAGCTGTTTGGAAGACAAACTGAACTGTGCTTCCTTGGTCAGTTCTTCACCCCTCTCTCCCTGCCCATCCTGCAATAACCTCCTTAAGTCTCTGTTGTTAAAATGGCTATAAACTTGCTTTGGGAGATTATGGCTTTGCATCAGTCATACAAAGATTATTTGAAGTGTGGTTAACTTGGACTAGGAGCTATCTCCCCAGGCTGTTTCACAACAAGCAAAACAACTAAAGACCTCATTCCAGATCATTAGGAGATTAGAAAGGAAAGTTAAATGGGTCTCTAGGGGAAAAAAAATGAACACCTTTTAGAAAACAAGAATGTTTCTTGAAACAGTTGCAGGAATGATTAAGAGTTGGTTTGATCATTTTTCTTCAGGCGTATTCAGCACTGAAAGGAAAGTTTGCAGTGCTGAAGCCACTACCAAACTGAAGAGAGAATCAGGAGTCCTATAATGGCTTGGAAAGTGTTCCTTTCCCTTATAGTGAACTACAGCTTATAGTGGACCACAAAACTATTTTCTGAGAAGGACAAACTGTGTCAGCAATAAGAGAGTTTCTCTCCTCTTCCCTCAGTGCCATCTGGGTTCCCAACCTTCTTCTTCAGAGTGAGTTCTGTTTCACAGAGTAAACCATTTAAGGGGGTTTGTTGTGCTCTTATCTTCACTCACAGCCTCCTGTGGGAGCCTCCAGCATGAAACCCACCCAGTACAAGCTCCCATGCTCGATGGAGGAAGAGGCCTCTGCTCTCGCTTCCTCCCTCAACTCTGGGTTTTGTGCCCCAGCAGCTCTGGATGAAGCCCAGTGTGCTGACACTGAGGACATTTCTCCTTCATTTGGGAATGGAAACACGGGGCAGATGTTCTTCATGCCTCTGCAAGTACCAGCCTGTGCAGTAAGAAATATTTTTCTTGCCCTGTTGAGGACTTGGATGAGCAATGTGACCGGATAACACCAATTTATTGTGAGTTATATCCCTCTGCCACATTACACCATTGTGGAACTTCCTCCTCCCCCAGATTTAGGAGTTGAAGTGCAATCTGCTCTGCTCTTCTGTAAAAAAGGTTCTGGTATATAATGAAAATAAACACAGAATAGTCTACAGTGCACAGGCCAAAGATCTTATAGTTGCTGTAGGAAACATACACAACTATCTTCCAATGGAAACAGTGTGATGTCTTCTTGCATGTCCAGAAATTTTTCATTCTGTCATAACATTATAGTCTCTCCACTCCTCTTCATAAGCCCTTCATCCTTCTTTGCTAATAGTTTACAATATAGAACAATTTAACTGTATATATTGATGTAAATCATGTCACCTTCTCTGTGAATTATATAAAATAATTCATACTGAAGAACTCATGGAAGGGTTTCTAAAGCTGCAATTAATCTGCTCTTTTCCATTACCCTGGGCAAGAATAAAAGCCAGATATAAATTTCGCTCTTTCCTTTGGAAAGAAAAAATGCAGTTATTTAATAACTGAAACTAGTAGTTCCACTTATTCCTAAACTGGACTATTCAAGCTCTGAGGAAGATTTGTTAGCCCAGATCTTCACCACTGAAATCAGTGGAACCGCAGACAACAGAAAGCGTAGCTCATATTTGTTTATAGAGTGCCAGCTAGTCAATAACACCAAAATAATTCCAGATAAAACCAGCTTCTTATCAATATCTTGACTTCCTTCTTGGTCAGAAAATCATTTTATGTCATACAAAGTGTAATAATCTATTTGTGCCTGTACACTTTGAAACTGCTGTAGTCTACACCACGCTGTATTTCATTCCTTGCCCCAGGCTAGCTAAGTTGTACTAAAAACGTAAAATGCTTTGGGTATCTAAGACTCCAGATCGTTGTCACTATGTACAGCTCTACCACCCTTGGGGTGGCCATACTGACTGGTATTAGTACAGCTTTCCAGAGCGCTGAACACTCATGAGTTCAGTCAGGAAAAGAAAGGAGAATGTATGGGTTGTAGAAGCTGTATTACTTGGGAATGGGGAGTCCTTGTCCTGTGCTCAGCCCTCTGCTCATCTGGATACAGAGGGGTTGGGATGGCACTGTGGGCTGGCCAAGACGATCCGCTTTCCTCAACCCACCACTGTGGCTACAAGCAGGAATGACCCTGCAGATTTCCCAGACTGAGAAGAAACAATTTTGTAACCTTACATCCTTGCAGTTATTTGGAACGTTTCCAGTCTTCTTTTGAAAGAGTCATATTTTATTCAATTTGTATTTTCTCAACATCTGGTTTCCAACACTAGCCCACATGGTTGGGCGATTTGCACTTAAGACATGATATTGAAATGCAGGCACTTAAGAAAGTATTGGCATTTAAATGGTCCAATTTAAGTATATGAAATAAGACTTTCATACGTTTTTTTCTCAACCTCACCACCCAAAAGTGAGATTTTAGATACCCATTTAGGTGGCCACATCTGAGAAACTGGCACTCAAAACATGTACAAGCTCATTAGGTATGCAATTATGGTCACCTAATTGTGGTATTCCACACAGGGGCAATTGCTTGGATTTCCTGTGGGGGAAAATGAGCATATGTCTGCTATGGAACAGGAGAACATTCAAACTGTGTGCAGCTGTACTTGTGCGTACAAAATGCATGGAAAATCCTTGATGTGGGGCATCTCTGTTAAAACCAGAAAAGAACAGCCCCAGAAATTCAGGTATTAGGAGTTAATATTAAAATAGCACAACTTTTGAAATCCCTCCTTGTACTGTCACTTTAAATGTTTTATTGATTAAGGCCTAGATTACTTAACCTAAAGCCCTATATTTATATTTAGCCAAGGTAAGTTATGAGTCACGAGTAATCCTTTTGATCCAGAGGTTGCCATGGGTCACCAGAGAAATGAGTTGAGTTATAATATCCTAGCAAACTAGCTGTGTGTACAGAAGAATAAATTAAATAAACTCCTTTGGAAAGTCTCAGTGATACCATACTCTGTTTCTGTTTAACCAGAAAATGTTGTGTTTGTTTTCTTTTCTCCCCCATCTAAAACCAAAATATATTTGTGATGACAGATGCAAATACAGTCATTGATGTTTGTGGCCAGCTGAATTGTCTTTTTAGTAAGAGTGTCAGCACTTTGCTCCTGAGCAGAGAACTGGAGCCTTTAAAAACACATGTGAATAAGTTTGACTCAGGTGACTTATTCGTGTTAAACTCAAAGTTGAAGCTGTGTTACTCAGGTGTGTTTGCATCTGTCCAGTCAGGTCTGCTGTCTACTGCAACAGCAATTCAAAGTTGATATTTGTGATATTCAGAACCTGTGAAGTATGTGAAATACAAGCATGGGTTTAAGTATTCCCCTATGTTTGCAATCCAAGTCTAGCTGCAATGCAGTAAGTTATTTCAGTTTTTAGGCAAGCCAAGCCTGCAGACCCTAATGAGAATAAGATTTCTTTCTTTTTCTTTTTTTTTTTAAATATAGTTTTTGACCCTGTTAAAAAAGGTGGTGAGTATGCACAACTCCCCTTCAAATCCTACAGGTCTGTTTTTGCATTAGCATCCCTGCTTCACAGGGATTGCTTGTGTCAGTATGGGATGCAGAGGGCACCCTCAAAGGCTAGCAGTGTGCTATGTGTTTGCATACTCACTCTGTGTCCGTGTAGCTGGACCATGCACATATAACAATAGGAGAGGACTGAGGTCGTTGCACACTCAGGGGAAGGATGCAGAGTAACTCTGGTGCTCTGAATGAAGTTGCACTTGCAGGTTCTCCCTGAACACAGAGGAAATTTTGTCTAATGCTGGCTTGCTGGCAGATATCAAGTTCCAGAGTAGACATAACCAAAGTCTTAGGTCTGAATTCACTTTGAAATGAAATTGGTCTCATAAAATAGCAGAGGCTTTTGCTTTGTTTACTTTCTTTGGTGTGGTTTATTTTTAAAATGTATGCATATTTCTAAGAAGTATCTCGAACATTTATTTTTATCATGGAAATGGAATGCTTCCTGGCTTTTCTGAGTGTCTTAATGTAAGCTGACCAAATTAATGTCGGCAGTTACATACAAAAACCATGTAGGAGAGATTGAAACGGATGTGACTTCCCATCCAAATCAGGTAAGAAAGTTGGATGTCCAGAGACCCAGGAGAACATCTGCTTGGTTCTTTTGACAAAGTTTAGCAACCTGCTGGGCAGGACACTGAACTCTGCAGAGCTTACTCAAAGTATGAGACTCTTCATAGTTGTCAGAAAACAGAAGATGATTCCCAGATGTTCAACACTCATGGATTACTAAGGAAAGCAAATAGAGGGAACAACTTTTAAGGGCCTAAACAAAAAATGTCTGGTCTGGCTTAGGATCCTAACTTGCTAAGTGGGTGAGTGTCTGTTCGTATTCAAGTAAGTGTGGGAGCCTCAGGGCTGCAAAATCATTAAATTAAAAACTCTCTGTGAGCTGGGACTATAGATCACATGCAAGCATGGCAGCTGGCTGTGTATTACTTGTCTTCTTTTAATATGCACTCATTTTTTTTAGAAGAAAAAACAGATTCATTAATAAATCTGCATCCCAAGATCTGTGGGAGACTGGGATCTCTCATGGACCATTGAAACGGTGTCTGTCTCAGGGTTTTTTGAAGCACATGATCATCAGAACTTCCGTTTTTTATTTATTTGCTGTTCCATCTGTACAAAAATCTGGTTGTGCAATTTACTGGGTTTAGTTGCTCTTGATCTTGAAGCATAACCCAGTGGAAGATTTGACCTTAAGACGTCTTATTTCCTGTTTCATAAGTGGTCTAAAATAAGAGGGTAATAAACAAAGGAGTAATTAACATCCCAGTTCAACAAATGGTTCCATATTGATGGAACCATACTGGTTCCAGTATCCAGTGGTGGAGTGACCATTTGCTTCTCCTCCTTTTCATTTACCAGCGATGTTTTTTTGTTATGTCCACAGGAAACAGGGTGTTAGATTTAGCCAAAAGTAAAATTAGTCTGGCAAAAGTATCCTGTACTTTTCACCTTTGTGTATAGCTGAGGAGCTCCTCTATTTCTCTCAATAACTTGTATTTCCTTTTGCATTATTTTGTTTCTCTGTATTTGGTGCCCAAGTAGAGGGTCTAAGATGAAAATATAAAGAAAGGAATGAACTGATATCACAAACTCAGAAAACTTACTGCTTAGATACTTCAGTGAAAACTACCCCAAAACTGAATTCCTGTATTGCAACGTTCAGTTTTACAGGTTAATAGTTTGTCACTTGCTTGAACACACAGGAACTCATTGGCAATTCATCATTCTGCCTTAGTTCCTTTCATTGAGTAGGGAGGTCCCGGCTGACCTTTGCACGGGTTTAATGTTTTGCCTTCACACCTTCAAGGCTGAGGAGTTTGACTGACATCAATAATTAATTTTTGAACAAATACAACACACCTTTTCCTATAGTTCCTCTCAAAGATATGAGTCGTTATGCATCGCAACAACAAGCATGTTATGAAGGGGAGAGTCCAAAGGACACCGGTGAGTACTGAAGTATAAGACTCAGCCTGTCTTGATGCAATTGTTAACGCTGTGTCTCACCTCTGCTATTCTGCCACGTCCTTCTGGATGCTATAGACAAGGCAGAAAAGTATTTGTGTGCACTGACTGCAAAGTACAGGTGGCATCAGTTGCTCCAAACAACTCTAACTGTCTGCTTTGGGCACATGCAATAAACACGATGGGCAGTTCTGGAAGCAGAGTCACTTCAAGTTACTGTGTATTCAGGAAAGCTTTCCAGGAGGTGTAGGTAAGATGTAGGACAACAAAATGAAAGAAAATCCTTGTCTGCATGGACAGCCTAATGGGAACTGGGCACTCACAGGAAGAGAAAAGAGGGGAAAAGCTAAGAAGATGATCCATTAAAACTGAATGTTTGGTTCTCCTGCATGGCTGACAATTGCTCATCTCAAGTTTATTGATTTGAACTTGTCTCAAGCAGAGCTTTTAAATCTTAGAGCCTGAAAAACTTAGTAAGTATGAAGGCGAATGACACGAACTTTGGAAGGATCTTTGTTAAGCCTGCCTTTTCTAAGGTGTATCAGCATGTGCTAACATATAAGAAAAAGAACAGTTAAAACAAGAAAAGCCATAGGTAATATGTCACATTTTTTTGGTATTAGTTTGGTGTTTTTTATTACTAACCCTATTCCTAGCAAGGACAATCAAACCAGACAGCCTGGCTAGCTATAACCATTATTATTTACTTTGTCTCTACAAGTTTCAACTTAAGAGTCTTCCATTCCTGTGCACTAAGAATAAATAAAGTACCGCCTCAAAATCTGTGTAAGCAACTGCCCCCAGTTGTTCCAGCTTGCAGGGTCCTGTGACCTGAACTCTAAACCATGCTAGCCATGACTTGCCATTGAAAGAGACTGATTTGGGGAAAAGGGAGGAATCTGGGGAACAGGTGCTCTTGTCAGTATCCCTTGCCTTTGAGGGAAGCATAACTTACAATGCAATTTGTATTGAAACATAAATCATGGCTGCCTCAAGCTCGATGTAATTCCTCTGGTGCAGAGTCTGCAGTTCATGTGATACATGGGGATGAGGGTCAGTGGTGCAACAGATGCTGGAGAAGAAACTAGGGGACAAGTGACTGCCTTCATGGCCTCCGGCCTCCAAAAAGAAGCATCAGACAAGGACAGTTTTCTGACAGTAGCAAATCCTCAACAGAATATGGGCAAAGAGCAAAATTTTCAAAAGGTTTTAGGGTACTTCAGTTATAGAAGGAGGTACACAGATGCTTTGGAACAGCCCATTCAGATTTTTACCTGCACATTGAGAAACTGATTAGAAAAAAAGGAGACAAAATGGAGGAAACCTGTGATGAATTAGGTCAGCCTTTTCTTTTATTTTTGCAAGATGGAAGAAATTTTGTTTGGTTTTGGACATATGGCAATGTGGCCCTTCTTTTACATACAGAAAAGGAACGTGACTGTGCTTAGATTTGTAAGAGTGTTTCTGAGCATGTAGCATGGGTTCTTCAGGGAGATGTTCAGTGAATTATGTTGCAGGTGGCTATTTCAGCCTCTGCATGCAGAAAATGAGAGGCTTTCTAGTTAGACAGAGCCTGGATGGAAGTCTCTGGGAATAACTCTACAGTCAAGTCTGGTGAGGAGATCTGGGCTGTTGCTGGTATTAGGTTGTTAGGGGCAGCTTTATGTGCATGGAATCTCCTAACGACATGGCCTTTGTGGGACAAACTCAAACGCAAGGGCTGTGGCTAGTTAACAATGACTGGTGTTATTTTGTCTCTTAAGAATATAATTCCAGAAGTTTGTGGAGGAAACTGAGAAGTAGCCACTACTTCTCTGGATAAGAGTGGATATTTGATCTGAAACAGCTGATAAAATAGTTGAATGTTCTTATAAAATAAATTCCGGCTTCTGAAGAAGCTGTAGCAAATGGATTTTTTGCAGCTTCAACAGTCTTAGAGCAAGAATCCAGAGGACGGAGGTGGGACATGTTTCTCATCTAGTCATGCTCTTATGTAATGTTCTTGTCACAATACCCTCAAAAAATGGCAGTCACCTGACACTGGAACAGATGTCATTGTTCTTCAGCCAAACTCAACTTCTATTACCACTTCTGTTGTGTGTTTGAGACGGACCGTAAACAAAAAAGAGAGTCTGGGAGGAGTTTAGACCTTTACTATGCGTACCACAAAGAGGCACCACAATGAACTTTGAGGAGCTAGAAGGCCTGGAAGCTTGTAGGCAGAGTTGTAGGCAGCTTCCCTTTTTACTGGGACTTGGAAAATTCATTAGGCCTGAAAATTGCCAGATCTACTCTGAAAGAAAAGGAGAAGGGTCATGTAAAGTCTGGAGAAAATTCAAACCACTTTTTTTTTTTTTTTTTTTCTTCCTTTTTAATTTGCAAATAGTGAAAAATTGACCTGAGCTTCCAATTGTAAAATTTTGTCTAATAATAAAGCTAGGTGGGGCTGACCCAGGCAGGGAGATACAGTGATGAAGTGTTGCGCCTGGGCAGTTTCCACTGGCAGAGATCTTCTGGAAGCCAGACTGGATTTTAAAGCTCCCCACAGGAACAAAGCTGGCCACCAGCACTCATTCTGTTCTGCTTCTTCATCGGCATTAATCCATACATGCTGCAGCACCCCTGTTATTTATAGTTGACCTATATTCAAAAGCTCGTTATGATTGTGCACCAGGAAGACACAGAAGGCAATCTGTAGGACACCTAAGCCAGAAGGATGTGCAGTGTGTGTATCTACAGGGAGAGTATGGAGCAGGTTGATAATGAGCTCCGAAAGCCAGGATTTGCTGGCCACTGATTAACAAAATGAGAAACTGAGGTAGCGTGCAATTAGGAGGATTACTGTAAGTCACAACTTCTCCCCAGCTCCTGTGAGAGTGATTTGTTCAACTGACCTTTTGTGGGGCTGGGCTGGAAAGATATAAATTAGCTCATAATGCAAGAATATTTTTGTTTAACAAAACTGCCCCCAAATTTGTTTGGAGTTCCCAGGCTTCTCAGGAGAGAAAGAAAGAGAGCTATTATGTTCTACAAAAACAATGACATTTTAGCCTCTGTATTTACTCTTCCCCATAGAAAATCTGCAGTAGCCCAAGGTATGTATGACAGCAATGTTTGGCACTTCTACTGTGCATTTCGCATGCCCTTCCAAACAACCAAACGCCTGGAGAAGCACTTCATTCACCAGTTACTGCTCCAAGCTCCTCTGCAGTAAAACAGGTTACGTAAAAGCCTTGCTGATAAATAATCCCTGTTACCCTAAAGAAAGATGGAAACACAGATGGAAAGGAACAGAAGTCCATTCAAAGGCCTGGAAGTAAAAACCTTAAGGGAGAGCTGTGGGATGTTTGAAGCCATCCCCCCTTTGCTGCTCACCCCAGCTTCTCCAAGCCAAAGCATATGCAGGTTTTGGGGCAGACACTATCCACGAGGCACTAGGCAGAGATCAGATCATGTCTTCCTCATTACCCTCAGTTTAGAATCTATGTGGTGTTTCAGAGTCCCTACTTCCGGTCCCCAGCTTGTTTTGCATTTCCTGAGAAATCTGGCTGGAAAGGATAAAAAAGAAGGGGCTGTTTTATACCCAGGCGGGTATAAATGAGATGGTCCTCAACCAAGATATGGACTCCCCCATTTCAGCTGACTTGCTAGATCAGGGACGGCAAAGAAGAGATAGCGAGATCTCATATGGAGAGTTGTTTCAGTAGCTGTGTGATGGAGTATCCATGTTGCATTTTGAGCAGAGGACCAGCACAACACAGAGATAGGCTTCAGGTGGGCTTTGGGCCCTGGTGCTGCCTGGTGTCACTATAGCAACCAGCGGCCTGAGGTGGGCCTGTGGCCTGTCCCCTCCCTCTGGGTTCTGCCTTGTCCTGCAAATATTTGACTTTTTTATCCCCTTTGTCTGGGTTTTTGGGTTGTTTCTGCATTTCAGCATTTGGTCCTCGCCCTGTGGAGGAGACGTTGCCACTGCTTTCCTCTTCCATGTCATCCCCTTTCCTGGTGTGCAAGCGAATGGCTACTTCAGGAGGCATGGGAAAGTGGAGGAGAAACAGCCTGTTGATAGGTCGCTAAAATATGCCTTTTCCTTTGAAAACCTCCCAGTGTGGTTTGCTTCAGTACCAAGCAATTAAATTGTTGGACATATTTAAGAAATATTAAACTCTGCCTTTTTTATTTTCTTTTTCATGTTCAAAGGGAAAGAGCCTGTATCGGTACAATACATTTTTAAAAGCCTTTTAAAAGTTCTCTTTGGCAACACCTCTTTGAAGTCTAATCCAATTTGCAATATACGTCTTCCAAGTTAATCCCAATTTTTTCAAGACAACCAGTAATGTTACACAAAGGCTTTCCAAAGAATAACATGAGTGCAAGGCACAATGTAGTTAAGTCTCCTGATAAGGGGACAATTCTGCTGTTGTTTACAACAGCATACGTCCACAGTTGCTCCTCCAGTGGGTTGACCACCTGGGATCTGCCCCATGGAATCCGATTTAATTCTCACTTTTGCTGGGCTCATTCTGTATTTACAACTCAAACTAAGATTTAGATTTAAAATGTTAATTTTTAATAAGGAAGAAGTTTTCTTTAAGAAGGCTCCAGGAAAAGGTTCTGGTTAGCGTTCATTGCAGAGCTTTATAGCTTTCCTCAGGATCTCTCTAGACCTTCCACATGCCTTTTCTAAATACCTTTCTACACAGTCTCAGCAGTACTATGATTGACCTCCAAAGGACTTATTTTTCTGATACAAAGGAAGACACCAATTAAAAAATGATGGAAAGATCTCTAAGTTGAATGAAAAATACATCATAGGAAGTGAACTCCTGGGTTGTACTACCAATCTTCAAACATCATAAGCAGAAATCTGCCTAAGACCGGCAGACAGAATCCTGTTGCTCAGAATCAAAGCTGGAAAAAGCAAAACAGGACCAAAGAGGTAAGATTTTAAATGTTGTAAAAGTTATTATTGGAACAGTTTCCTAAGGGATATGGTTGAGTCTCCATCACTTGACTCTGGTTTTAGTGCACATGACAGTTTTTCTCACACAACCCCCTTCTCCAATTAATCTTCCAGAGAACTCCAGTTCTCTGTCCCACAGGGATAACAGCATCTGCCTCAGCTTCTCAGATACCAATACACTTTTGGTTCAGGCTAACTAAATGACTAACATAATTACACCACACAGGGATTGTTTTCTCAGCCTGCATTGGGGTTAATGTTGACTGCTTCTACAAGGGCTTTTTTGCCCCAAAACTTCTCTGTTGTTTTGCAAGAATATTTGTTTGAATGAAAAAATGTTTCCTCTCCTCACAGACAGTATCTCTTCAAAGAATATCTTTTGAAAAATATATGCAATAATTAAGTCATGTGTTGTTGAGCCTGGTGAAGAAATAATCGCCTTGAGTGAATGGAAGGATGGCCCCATTATTGCTGTGTTCCTTAGGGCCTTCAAAACGGGCAGCTCTTCACTCTGTGTTGGTACTTGTCTGCCAGACTGAAGGTCATTCAAGTAAAGTTTCTCCCAAAGCACCTTAAGCACTGAACAACATTACTGCTTCTCTATCATCAGAAAAACATCCAGGCAAGACGGGTGTCTGGTCCAAGGTGTTTTGCATTTGGTTGCTGTGCTTTACATTCCTGGATGGTGGATGCAGTAGTATGTAATACTCATGAGCCAGCTATTCTGAGCCGTAATGGCTTTCCAGGACTTTTATTATGTGACCCAGGTGTTCTACATTACAACTCATTTTTCATTCACACTGCAGTAAGAAGACAGGGCAGTCCTGCTTATTATTGTCTTTTTTTTAACAAATCATCTCTATTTGCTGTACACTGATGGCTCATTTGCACCATGAATGGTATGATATGTCAGGTAATATGACCCAACAGATTTACTGCTCAATTGGCAACATTAGATCACCCTGAGACATCAGCCAAGATCCTATGACATCTAGAATAGATTAGGTAGATTGCTATTGCAGATACAATATACTTCTACAGTGTTTTTCTCTGGGTTCATTTGGATATGGTTAAGTGTGTCTGGCTATGTAACATAAATCTATTCCCAGCTGCATTTATTTAGCTTGCAACATGTATGTGCTTTTTGTGTGTGCATTATATCTGTGTACACAAGTGGCTGTGTCTTCATGTATATGCATACATGTAAACATATGTATTTATTTATCACTAAAATATTTCTCTTTTCAAGAATCTCTCACATACCATAGCATCTATTCCATTTTACTGATTTAAAAGATGTATCTACTGAAAATAGCTAACTTTCATTCACTCTCTTCCCTGAAAGATATGCTATTGGTCTACAGTGGTAAGAAAAAGTAATAAATGTGACTGTTTATGTGATTGAGTTATGAATGATAAAATGTAGTGTAGCCTTTACAAACTGAAATTAGTGATGTATGGAGCAGATAAAATACTGGTCATTATTTTCCTTTAGAAAATGCAATGAAAACAAAATTTCCATTAACACCAACTTGTTGGCAGGAACTAACACATAAAATTTGCATTTTTCAGTGTTAGGTTTCACTGTCCAGGTTTTCCTTTGTCCAATGAAAAGGCAGAATTTTTATCAGAGGGAAAACACTGTCCATGAATTTCCTGTAATTGGAACAACAATTTTCCACAGCAAAACGGACTGGATTTTATTCTATTTTTTTTTAAATAAGGCCTAGCTGTGTGGTTTTCTGGCTTCAGACAGTAATTCCAGAGCTGGCTTATGCTAATATCTGGCTAGATGAACAAACCTCGGTTAGATTTAGGTCATATGTTGAATGCTTGTATCCCAAATTATTGCCTTGTGGCTTAAGAGACTTAATAATGGTTCACTAGCACAATCTGATCTCTTTGTCAGACTGTTAAACAGCTCATTAGATCATGCCATGATCTACATAGAAGGCTGACCCCCTTTTCTGGTCCAAGAAACAGTCACCCACTTGTGATAAGCATTTCTTATATTAGTTATGAACATAGTGAGTTTGTACAGCCACAGCAGGCTGAACATAACCCCCACTCCAATGGCTGCACAGTGACATGGCACAGTTATGATGTGATTATAAACATAGAGATCCTATATTTCTGTCCTGAGCACAATGTTACCATAGATACAGTAAAAATACATGCTGCAAGGTGATCTGTGCAAATCCAGGAGCTGCTGGTACAGATTTGGGCAGCCAGTGGCTGCTACAGCTCTAAAGAGACTGTATAAATGCTCTTAAGTTGAACACGTTGAAGTCAAGAAAATGATTAAAATACCCACGTACTCTGTGGCAGATATCTGTGTCATTGTCTCTCTCTTCTCTAGATTTTATCACATGTGGAGGCTTTCCCAAAATTGAAATACCTATGGTTATTTAGTTTTTCTTCTTTCCTGGCTGCAAAATGACAGGCCTTGTGCAAAAGCAGTTGCTCTGCCTTTACCAGAGTTATATTTCTAAGAACAGAGTCCCCAAGGAAAAGGGAAAGCAACGTATCCTTTTAATTTTAAACTGAAAACTGAGATTCTACTTCATATTTCTAGGTCTCCTTTGCCAAGAAAAAATGTTAGAAAGGCCAGTGGTTTGCAGACCTATGAAATCCACCCTGAGCTGATCTGAAAATAAACAGCATCAAAACTGTATGGCTTTGCTGAAATAAAACCCTGGAGCAATAAAACAAATGACTAACACTTTCTATTGGTCTATGTAGTTTAGTACATGAAACATACATGTAAGCAACTCAAGATGAATGAGTCATCTTGACTTAATAAAGCTTACAAATACTTGCTAAATATTTGAAAAGTCACATGCCAGGACCCTTCATCGCTTGTTTTGTTAGACTCCTGCTTTGCCAAATCAAAACAGTCAGAAATCATAAAAATAATCCACACAATCTGTCTGAAAATGCAGTTTTCTAGCATTATTTTCTGTAGTTTACAACAGCGAGTCCTTCTTTCTGCCATTAAATTTTGCAATAGAGAGAGCATGACTTCCTCTTCTCATAAGGTAAGCAAATGTTTTGCATTTATCAAGTTCCCAGAGTCTAAACGGAGATAGAGAGTCAGCAGACCTCACATGTTTATGTTTCTGTACTGGAAATGAGCCACGGGAAGTTGCAGTTAAAAGGCTGCTACGTCTCAGGGTTCAAGGGACACAATAGATATCAATGTCTTTAACATAACTGAACTTCTGAAGCTCTATTTGCCTTAGTATGAATTGTAAGTGCTCAGAACATCCGTAAACAGGGCCAGAAGCCAGAAGCCTACACTTATGCATGAAGCCTATTGCTAGTTTAGGCTGTTTACAA
Source organism: Pavo muticus (assembly GCA_016647715.1). Classification (NCBI taxonomy): domain Eukaryota; kingdom Metazoa; phylum Chordata; class Aves; order Galliformes; family Phasianidae; genus Pavo; species Pavo muticus. The sequence continues at coordinate 5,741,705 of JACDJE010000957.1, read as the reverse complement.
CCTTGCTTTCCTATAAAAATGAAACTAATTACCCATACCTGCCACCTCACCAATCCAAAGCCCGTCCCATCTAGTGCTGCTCCTACATCTGGTTTTCCTTGGACATATTTTCTTTTTTTCATGGAAATCTTGTCTAAGATTAATTTGGATATACATTTTGTTTTATTTTGTTCTTGATTTAGGGCTGGATATCCAGATGTTTGGCAGTCTATCTGGGTTATTGTGCCAGTTAAGCTGCTGGCCACCCTGGAGTATCAGCTCTGTCCATTGCCTATGAATTGATTAAAGCAGTCACAAATGTGCAGTAAGATAAGTGCTTTGGGAATAGTCAGACCTACTGCCCAGGAGGTGTAATTGCTAGGGATAAAGATGGCATATTCAGGACATGGTGGGCTACTGCATATGTGAAAGGACTGGCTCTTCCATAAGTGTCAGGCTTGCTAAAAATGCCTGAAAGTGGAAACACCCATTTGTTGTCTGGAAAGAAATAACTGCAACGTGATTCTGAAAGACCTGCACAGGTAACAAGAAAAGCTTGTTACTTTAAACAAAAGCAGGGAATGCATTTGGACAGGTGGAAGGACTGAAATTTCATTTGCTCATTTCCCTCCAAGTTACAGGTTCACGTTGAACCTGTTAGTCACTGAACAGAAATGCAGTGATCAGCAGCCAAACAGGCTGCTCTTCTCTTACAACTGTTCTTCATAAATCAGAACTCAGGTGTGTCCCTCCGGCAACAGAGGTAAATAAGTGATTGAATGTCAGTGGAACAAAACAAGTGGTAGCAAGGGCTAAAGGCTATACACAGAGTAGCTGGGGAATTAAGTTGACTTAATTGATCATAGATGGATAAAATTTCTAATGTGACCTGACAGCAGTGTTATATTTGCTGTCTAAGGGCTCAGTGTAGATCTAGCTCTCTTCTGTGCGTGTGCTCAGTGCCTGCAGGAGTCACTACAGTGCTAAAGGGACTAGCCAGTGTTCTGCAGTTATACACAAACAGGAAGAATTATCATTTGGCTTTTACTGTAAAGTCTGTGCTCATCCCATCAGAATGCCTCATTTGTCTGGCACAAAGGAAGAGATGCAATATTACTGGAAAAAGGAAAGGAGATACTCCTTTTTGGAGATGGCGTCTCTCCAGTTTTGCTCCAGTCCAGCCTCTGTTCCTTGCAGCAGCTGTACGCAGAGCTTCAAGCCAGCTGGAAATATGAAAGCCACATTTCTCACTGATTGATCATCTTTATTATTAATTTTCTGTTTGGAAATGGAACTAATAATAATGTTTATTATTACATTTAATCACCTTTACTCATGCAGATTGTGACTTGCCCCACGCGGTGCTTGTTGTTTGGCTACCCTCTGCAAATGAAGGCAGCATATATTCCACAGACAGCCTTGTGAAAATAAAAATGAAGAATACACATCTATTATTTTGGAGGGATTTGCCTGAGCAGAACTGTGCAGAACTGGAGGTGAGAAATAACACCAACCAAGCCCTTATTCAGAGTTCAAATTAAGTTTTCCACTACTATTTTCTATTTTCTACTGGGTTGCTGTCATCAGTTTGGTTTGAGTCCTAAAGGAAGCCACTAGTTGTGAGTTGCAAATAACTCCCCACGACCTGCTCTCTATGGTGCACATAGAGAAGATGCATGAAGTTAATCAACCTGTAGTTACAAGATAATGTATCAATAACCAAAATTTTCTTTTCAAGGTTAATAACTGGTACATCAGAGCTACATTTTCCTGTGAGGGTATAGGGTCACTTTCACTGCTGTCTGTGGCTATTTTGCTTTGCTCCATGTTTTTCAAACACATTTATTTCAAACAAACAGTGACAACCCCACACAGAGCAACTTAATTATTTACATTTAGGCATTAAGGGAAGAAATATAAATTTCTGGGTATTTTGTGCAGGTCAAAAACTGAAAACGAAGGATGAACACAGGACAGCCCTTTTCAAATAGTCTTTGTCCTTGGTGTAACCCCAGTGCCTAGGAGCTTGCACTTCTCAGTACACGTAGGGTAGTTTTTGCACAGATGAGATTTTTACTGGGGCATTTCCAACTGTTCTTTGGGAGAGAAGGCTCACAGTACCGAGATCTCTGTTAGTCACACTTACACAAAATAAATTGTATTGGAGGCGATTGTATCTCATGCAGCTGTGGACAATGAACAGTTTTTAATGTGATTTTTGGTAAAGAAATGAAAATTAAGAGTACATATTAGAAATCCTCTTTGTCTTAATTGGTGGTTGGCTTTGAAGTGAACTTTGTTTATTCCTGAACCCATTGCTGGTGTCTGTGGTATTGTTAACTTCCCAAATCCTTGCCTCAGGCTCTTTAAAAATTCATGTTCCTGTATCTGTGGCTCAATATTGCATCCTCTCCTTTTAGTTTTAAGATGTCACAGGTGGGAAGGCAAAGAAAATGGAAACCTGGCAGTTAAGCACTTTTACCTCCTCCAAGAAGGAGCTGCTTTAAACAACCATGAATATGAAAAGAAAACAGTAAGAAGCTCTTTTAAAACCTAAGAAAATTACTGAATATTCGTTTTAATTAAAATAGGTCTTGGGGAGGAGGGGTAATGAGCATCACTAAAACATCACTGCCGTGACATCACTAGTTAATTTTTACACGAATTATTATGCATTAAATTGTAATGTTTGCATGCATTACATGCAAAATTGTACTTGTACATTTGTGCGTATTCACCAAATGTCTACAAAAGGAAGAGATTTCCTAAACTGTTCATATGGGCTTGAACTGCCATTTTATCAACAAGGACAGAAAAAGGCAACAGATTTTACAGATACACCGTCTCATTGGGATCAGCTGGAACGCGCATAGTGCACTTTTGGACCAGAAAAACCTACCTCAGCAGTATTTTTGTTTGCCTTCGCTGCGATTTATATCTCCCAAGGAAATGGTGCTGCCTGTGTGAGGAAAGGGAAAAAAAGAAATGTTTTGTTCTGGAGAGAAGAGAAAATGTGTTCTTACTGACTCCGGTTTTTCAGCATTTAGAGATACCAATTCTACTAGCTTTGGCAGTTATTTTTAGGAGGCTGATGTAGAGAATATGCGGGCAGTTATTAAGTCATTTGTCTATTGCAACAGAAGATTAGGAAGGGTTTGTTCTTCACTCATGCAATGGCATTGTCTTTACTAATAAAAGCTTTGCTTTGAACACACAGGGGTTCCTAACCTGGGTCTGGATCACACCCTCACCCTCCCCTATTAAACACTGGGAGAGGTTTTTTCCCATGGGCTTTCCCAAATATCATCCAGTCAAGAGGGCAGTAGTTGCTGCTATCCTCTTCCCCCACCACCATCATCATTTCCTCCCTCACAGGCTGATCTGTAGGGCTGGTTCACAAGTTCCAGGGACCCCTTGGGATCCAGAAGGTCTCGGTGACCCCACAAAAGGCCTTGTTCTGCAGATCCCCTCTAGAACCTTGCTGCTGCTGCTGCTGCTGCTGCCCAGTATCTCCTGGCTTTGCAGCCGACTGCTAGAGGCAGCTCCCTGAGTCATTTAGGTCTTTCTCTTTCCACCCCTGAGCTGGAAAGGTAATATAGATCCACACAGTAAAGAGGAAAAGCAAAGCTCCTCTTGGGAATTGCCTCTGGGAATTGTTCAGCGACACAAAAAAGTTATCTAAACGGTTGTGAAGAAGCAGTACAACCCCATAGCGAAACAAAACAGAGGGCTTTATAAATACAGATTTGGAAATTCTTTTGTATTTTATGTCTGCTTTCAAGGAAGTCACTCAGTAATACATACTAGTGACAGTACATTGTGTTTCAACTACTGAAAAAACAAAAGCAAGTGGACAAAGCATGCAGATTAAGATTAAAGCAATTAGGTATTTATGAGTGTTGGAATTTTAGTGAATTAGACTCTCTTTCCTTCACTGGAATGCTTAATTGGAAAGATGCTTTCCTTTTTGATAGTATCTGCCCTGGTGTCTCCTTCACTTCATAAACAGGGACACATCAAAGAATTTATACTACTGTAAAACGGTCTGAGTTATATTAATGCACAGTGCTCCTATATGTCTGGTTTCCTATCATTTCCAGAATATGGAACTTATTTTCATTTCAGAGTATCTTAAAATATTTAGCACCCCTTCCTTTTTAGTAATCTTCTTTGTGTTTGCTGAGCACTGTGTTCCTCCTAATAAAAGAAAATATTCAGACTCTCATTTTACAAGCTTTTAAAAGAACTCCAGGCTCCAGTGCCTTGGTTAAATCTCTTTTCTACCAAAGCTTTAAAAAAAAAGTGTAGATAACTTGGGAATGTGTGGCATTCTTACTTGCCTTGAAAGCCTTTGATTTGACAGTATTTGCAACCAAGTTTTGTAGGCAGTTCTTCAAGACAAGCAGTAACTGAGTTTGCTTATCTTGGGCTATGCAACTCCTTGCTGGGAATAACTCTTTACATACAATCCAAGCTATTTCTTTAGTAAAATGTGCCTTTGCTCCTATTATTTAATTGAACTCAGTACAGTCAAGTGACTGTGTCAGTTTTTCTATAGCAGTGGAGGCAATGGTACATTTTAAATTCCATTTTAATATTTACATTATGTTTGTGAGAAAGATCTTTAATTTATGTCCTGAAAGGAGGTTAGTTTGTCAGTAGAGTATGGTATTACCTGTGATGTCATAATTTCCATTTTTAAATTTCAAATTAATTCAAATCTAATCTAATGATACTTTCCTTCCTTCCTTCCTTCCTTCCTTCCTTCCTTCCTTCCTTCCTTCCTTCCTTCCTTCCTTCCTTCCTTCCTTCCTTCCTTCCTTCCTTCCTTCCTTCCTTCCTTCCTTCCTTCCTTCCTCTCTTTGAACCATTGCTGTTGAAAGTGAGCCTCATTAAAGCCCAGTTATATCTTTGTAAGTCTCTAAAGTGACCTCAGAGGATTCTGAATCAGGCCCTGAAATGATTCACATTAACTGGAAATACGGTACTAAAGAGAGGCACAGCAGAAAGTTAGCTGGAAGATTCTACAGAATTGAATGACTAAATGGCACCAAATTTCCCATTTTCAACAATCTTCGTAAGCCATTTCCAAAATTGTTGTTTTATTTTGCTCCTTGTGTTTGATTTCTAGCAACTAAAACGAATAGTTTCAAAAGTTGAGCTTTATCTGTTATTTTCAAAAGTCTTATTCCTACATTTCTTAACTCAGCAAAAATAAAATATTAACTGATTGCATTTATCTCATTTATTTTGCACAATTAAATAGGCCTTTTCTTTTTCTTGTAACAACAAAAAAATGAAAGGAGATTTAGAATTAACAAAATGTTTTTTCTTTGCTTCAGCAGAAATAACAGATAGATGGAGAAACAGCTTAAATATCAGTTGTGGATCTTAAGACCCTTCTCATGTTCGACTGTGCAGCTGAAGTGTGCGATAGCAGCTTGTTAGTCTATAGGGTTTTATTGAAATGCCTATTGAGTAAAACATAATTCATGCTGCTGTTCGCCCTTAAAACAGGAAATAATATACCCATTTAACTTAATCACAATTTATATTACATGTGCATATTTCTAAACAAGTGCTGTAGATGGAGAGTTTGGTAGCAATAATATTTATGAATTACACTTTTAGTTAGCAAAGGAAAATGTGTGACCTCTTACATTTTGTTTGACATTTGAATTTGGTATCCCGTATATGTGACATGGGTGATGGATGCTTATTAACACAGTGTATAAACAGGAAATGCTTCTAAGCTGACCATTTATTAGCGCAGTATGTGCTACAATTTGAATCTCAGTTGCAGTATCCTTCTCTGACGAATGCAGAGCTGAAATACGGGGCAGGTTTCTTCATTCCTTGCTTGCTTCCCTGTGTAGAATGAACAGATTTAACAGAGTATAATTTTTTATATGTAAATCAGTCTTCCAAATGAAGCCTGAGGAAGTACATGAACGCACAGGCTTTCCTACAAATTGTGTGTGAATACAGTCATAGGAGGCATAAGGAGCGGGAGGATTTGTACATTTTGTGTTGAATTTTCCTATGCTAAATAAATAGATAAATGCTCCCATGTTCCCCTTGGCGTTCTGACGTACACAATGAGCCATTCCTCTGCTGCTTCGTTATGGCAGAAGTGCAGGGAAGAAGTCTCAGTGATTTCACCAGAGCTCTGACAGTCAATGCACTTTCAATCTTACCTTTGTAGGACTTCATTGATAGAAGAAAGTAATAAACAAGTAAAAGAACCCTTTTTGACAAATATATGTAAAACTTATTTTGGTGAAAGATTCAACATTTAATTGCATCAAAGCAGAAGTGAAAAAATCCATGTATTTAGAATGATTATCCCAGCAGGGAACAAGAATTGAGCAACCCTTCCCCTCCAGTTTCCCTGATGGCTTACTGGAGAAAATGTAGAATAATACAGAGAATTTGTTACCCATTTGGCATCACATTTAAAGCCAACCCTCAAGAGAGAGAACACAAAGTGAACATAAAGCTTTTTTTTCCCTAAGCACGGGCTTAGTATTCCAAAGTGTTTAAATAAAAAATTATTTGTTTAAGCAAAGCACTGGGATGAACTGGTAAAGCAGCTCAAAGGAGAGCTTTTATTTCCAATATCTCTGTTTAAAGAGATCCACTGTATTGTGCAACATCAGACAAGGCAGTTCTCCCTTTAAAGCGCTCATGGAGAACCTCCATCCAGCTATTCTAAGCAGCAGGTATAAAACCATCTTGGCTGTTACAATTAATATTAAATAAATTTATTAAACACACATCTTTCCACATTTCAGGACCCAATCGCAGGAAGGTTAGCAACCTGGAAATTGAAACTGCCAGATCTTTAATCTAACGTTCTGCTTTTGAGTGGAAAAAACTAACGTCTCTATAGATGAGAGTCAAAGGTTAAATTTAGTTTGTATCAAATTACAAAAATATGCTTTTGGTGAGGTTAGGTTCTCATGCTCAGAGCAATTCGAACTGTAATGAAAGCAAACATTGAAAGAGATAATCCCATTAAAGATGAACTATTCACTTTAACCTCAAATATTTGGTAACTAAAATAAAACCATCCTAGTAGGAGGAGGATGGAGTTCAGCTCTTAAGGGAAACTGGAACTCGGTGTTATACCTCAGACTGCACAAGAAACAAAATAGCTCTCTTGTTTCTAAAAGAAAACCTTATTTTGGGGGAACAAATTAATCCGTGTTCTCCTTCTGAGGTCTACACAAAACAGTGGTGACCCTTTTGATAGGATGTCTTTGGACACTGAGGGGTAAATCATACTTTTCTCCAAACAGCAGCTCTCCCAGTAACAGTGAAATCCACACCGTGCTGTATGCAAGGAGCAGGGGGAAGAGTGCAGCTCGAGCTGGCTCTGGTTCATGCATGACATCCCAAATCAGAGGTCTGTGCCTGCTCTTCCTCCATGCCTCCCAACACCAGCAGCATTAGGATGTCTTTCTTTCACATGGATCCCCTCAGTCATGCATCTGATTTCTGGGAGAGAACTAATCCTTGTAAAATAACTGAATCCAAGCACAGAATAAAATCTCAGACCAAGCTGATTTCTGTTCCCCCGGTCTATCCTCTCTGCCACCACGAAGGGAGAATGCAGTGGGACCGTTTGGACTATTTCTGTGGGGCTTGCTCAAGGTACAGAGTGTGGGTAGGAGGTCCTGCTGGTTTAAAACTATCCTTTTTTTTTCTTTTTTTTTTTCTTTTTTTTTTAATACAAGAAGCAGAGCAAGAAATATTTTTAAAGCCCCATTGCTAAAGAATAGAGCTCTTTGATATAATATGACAAAGCTTTTGGCTTTCAAGAAACACTAAAATGCGTCTTAATCCCTGAACTTCTGAAACCCCAATGAAAACTCACCCCTGAATGCAGTCACAGTCAGAGTCTTTCTTCGTTCCCAGAGGCCCAGATACTGGCTTCAAGAATTTAGGAAGAGTCTCATATTCTTTCCTTTTACAACTTAAAATAGACCGAAGAGATTTTTTTCCTAAGGTTAAAAAAAAGAAAGAAAAAACGCAATCATAGACTGATATTTCTTTTTTGTGCCAAGTTTCAGCCTGGAGAAAATTTTATGGCTGAATTCTAATCCCCCCCAAACCCTGGTTTATAACAGAAATGCTGACACAATGATAACTATAGCGTTACAAATGCTGGCGCTATGATATTTATTGCTCCCCAGTGCCAGCACGGGTTAATCCTTATTAAACGCATTCATTTTCTGGCCTTGTGGAAAGCAGATCTGTTAGTGATCCAGCAGGGTATGGGTCCTTGGTAGCGTTAATGGAAGATATCACACAAGACATAGTAAGTGAGGAGTCTTTAAGGGGGCTACTGTAGGTGTTTTTTAGGATTAAGTTGCTTCTCTGGGGGCTTGAGTTCAAATCCAGAGTGTCTATTTCCATGAAGCATCTTTGGTGTAACAAAATAGCACACATACACAGAATAACTTCATTCTTTTCAGCTAGAGGAAAAAAATATGAAAGGAAATGTGGAATTATCATGTATTTCCACAGCCCGCAGTGGAACAGATTCCATAGATTAGGAATCACCAATGTCTTCCCCACCTGGACATCCTAAATCCTCTTCTACATTAAACTGTCCTGTTTGATAGTGTTGGAGAAGGGGAGCAATAACAAGATCCCTGTTAAATATCTGCCAGCTGATCTTTCTATTTACTGGAAAAAAGTGAAACTTACAGTTCAGTTACGATAAAAATGTTTCACTTCCCATCCTCTTACACACTTATTTTAGCAAGAAAGGTAATTGAAAATCTCAAAACAATTTCTCCGTGAGTTATGTGGGTTAATTTGTAAACTTTTCCCAGAGACTTACACACTGACATTATGCTTGCTATGTCTATAGCATGAACTGTAAAAAAAAGAGGAAAGTTTTAGATTTAGTTTAGAACAGAGGAGGTTATAGTGGGCATTTTAGAATCCTGTTATTGCTCTAGATTCCCCAGTACAAGCCTGAAATCACTTGCCAACATCTTGCTCTTAGAAGTCAGTCTGCAGACTTTAACCAAGAGGTTTTCTTCTTATGAATAGTATCTCTGGACAAAAGAAGTGAGCATATGTGCAAAGTTCACATCGAGTTCAGTGAACGATCATATTTTCCCCACAATAATAAATACTTCTATAATTTATAAATGCCTCGAAAGGCTGAGATATGTGGGGGGATGCAGAATCAAAGTGTCTTGACAGGAGAGAGACAAGGGAATGGGCCAGAGAGTGGTCTGACTACTAAAATTCCTCATCTTTGATTTGTTTCTTTCAGAACTTGTCCCCAGAGGAAAAGCTGTGCTTTCTAGAGAGGCTTAAAAAATAAAATGAAATCCTCTGGGCTTGTGAATAGTCATGGAGGACTTAAAAACCTTCAGTTTGAGTGCAGAGCCAAAGAGAAATATTGAAGATTTTCTCCTCTTTAACTGAATGGTCGCTTTCTGAAATACAAGCAGTGAAAAAAAAAGAAAAAAGGGAATAAGGTTTTTTGTCAAAGGATTAAAATTGGAAACTTGTTTTCTTCATTTCAAGTGATCCTTTGCCTTGCTACGTGGAAGAGGACCAGAATAGCTTTCATCAGAACTACTTAAAACAAAAACAAGAGTGTTCAGGAGAAAAGAAAGCCATGACTTTAACATGGGCAAAAACATGTTTTCATTAAAAAGCCCTTTTAAAAGGGGCTAATGTACATTCCCTTGAAATTAGAAGGAACTGGAAATGTAAATGAAGATAAAAATAGCTTTATTTATGCTTGAATTTTCCACAGGGTAAAATACGATGTCATGACCTTCTCGAACAGGAAGAAAATAGATAAATGCTCACATGAAGAAAATGGCCACTGGGAAATTCAGGAAAGTGCCTTTACAAAGGATGCAGAAAAGACTTGTTTCCATTTGTCCTTCTGGCAGGTACAAATGTTTTATACTGAATTACTCCAGGGAAGCAGGATAAATTGAACACAGGGCTGTGATGTCTTGGGCATCCCCAAGGCCTGATGACTTTCAGTGGGAGCTGGAGTGTTGAAGGCACTGCAGAGCTATTTGGAAGCAACAGGTTGTAGTGGTGGAAGACAGGGAGGGTCAAACACTGCCAACCCACGTCTGGTGTGTCCACAGCACCATCCCAAGGAAAGGATGCTTTGGGTAAAGATGGGCACTATGCAGTTGACTTGAGTTTGGTGCTTTGCCAACAGGGATTTACAAAACTTCTGGCACAGAGAAAGTATTAAAATGAAGAAAGAACAGTATTAAATCCCATTGAAATTTTTGCAGAGCTGCCAAGAGCTTTCGTGGCCTTCTCTGCAGAATGGTGGGGGAAATTCTGAGGTTCATTCCTTACTTCTGGGGTTTCTTAGCCTCATTTGGCTGCTATTTTTTCCCCTGCCTTCATTTTGAAGAAGGATTGAGTTCTACCACCGTAAGAAATGTTTTCTCACCCATTAGCCATTTGACACAGAGATAGATTCTCATGGAAATCAAACATTGCCTCTTACTATCTGCCCCACCAGCATAGGCCGGTCCAGCACAGCTTTGTACATCTTTGAAGTCGGCAGCGTAAGTGAGCCAGGTCTTTTTATAAGGTTGCATGTGAAATTGTCAGAAGAATGAAACCATTTGCAGATGGTGGAGTGATAAAGATGGTACGGTGCCTTGCTTGTATTTGCCCCTCGTTTCCTTGGGAAGAAAAGGAAAAGGGGAGGAGGGGAATAAAAAGCAGTGGAAGGAAATAGAAACTCCAACAAATGAAATTCTTTTGACAACATAGTGTTGAAGGAGTAAGTGAGATTTCTGGCAAAACCACCAGGACCCTGAAGACAAGCTGACTGCTGCGGTATTTATTACTTTGCTTTGACGAAACCTCTGACATCAAGGACTTTCTTGGTGACTGATTTTTGTCAGAGTAATGCTGCGGGAACTGAATGTGACAGATGATTTTCTTGGACATGAAGCCTGTGCATAATGGCATGAGAAAGAGAACATAAAAAAGTCTGCCCTGAAGCTGCTTAATGTGGCCCTGGAGAAAAGAGCTGTTATCACTGCTTACTGATGCAGTCAGCAAGAGGAAAAAATGGATCCTGAAGTCAGACAGTTTGGCATGGGGCAGATTTTCTAAGAGTTGTTCTCCATTATCACGGCCTGGCTGAGGCTGGGATGGCAGGAGGAAATCAGACTGAGGAATGTACCTCTAGAAATTAAATAAAGATTGGCTTTATTGTGTCAGGTCTATGCCCTGTATTGCAATATTGCAACACCATACGCAGCAGCAATAAATATGTTGAGCTTGATGAATATAAGGCTTGTGACGAGTGCTGATGCAGAATGTCATATCCCTCTACTCACCCTTCTGTATATCTGAGTGCAGTGCATGGAGGGTAAAATGACACAGCACAAGGACTGTGGCTCTCCACAGAAACACAAAGCTATAAAGAAAGGTATTTCCAAATGAGCTGCAGTGCCATATATGCTTGTATGCAGCCAAATTTCCAAACAGCACTCATACCAAATTAATACAGAGCATCTTGAATTATCACAAGGTGGAAAAATTGGTGAATAATTTAAGACATGGTCTGGAGCAGTGCAGGATATTTCCAAAGTAAACAGTTGATTAAAATATTAACCGCCCTTTTCTCAAGCATGTAAGATTTTGAGACAGTAGTTTTGAAGAAACCTGTAGGGAATCCTCTGCTTAAGGCACATCCCTGTTCTGCTTTTCTTCCCATCAAAGGTTTCAGCTGAAAACCTGAGACAGAGATACAGTGCTCTGCAGCACAAGTGCTGTTTTTAAGCCCAGAGGGCAGTGTGGCAGCGAGATGCCCTAACCTTCCTTGGATAGCTCAGCACGTTTCTGTGGGCTGTGTAAATACACATTTCTGATTTAATAAAACCTCATGCAGTGTAATCGTGCTTGTTTTCTGTAGCATTATTGTGAAGTGTACAGTTGGTGTTACTTTGTTTTGGTGGAAAGAAACGTAAAATCTTCTCAGATGCCAGCCTATGAATTTACTAACATCGTATTTTGTTCAGAATTGCTTTATATTGCCTGTATTCTGAGATATGGGCTTTATTCAACAGGTTAATCTGCCCAAATGATAGGAAAAAAAAATCAAAATTTGTTCTGTTTAGTTATATTTAAGTATAGGAGAATACCTTCCTGCATGGTAAATAGAACTCTTACCAGCAGTACTGCCACTGCTGGGCAGTGGGTTAATTGGGCTGTGCTGCAACTCCTTTTCTCTTTCTGGTTACATATGGAAAGAGAAATAAGTAGGCTACTAACTTTCAGAACAGCTGTATATGTGAGGCATTTAGTGAGAATTTATAATCCATACTTTCTTAAAGAATGTGACAGGATTTCCGAGAGCTGAAATGGCAAACGCTTAGAGATGTTGTAAATTAATCCTTGTGTGAAACCCCCGACTGTGTTCTCATTGTTCTCTCTCCTCTCTCATGAACATAACTCATTTCTGTTCATTGACTTTCAGTTCAGCTGACAAGACAGGATTTCTCCCTGGATCTTGGTGTGTTACATACACCTGTCAAGCAGAAGCTTCAAGGCAGCCTCAGGGGAGCATCTCTAAAAGATGCTCCTGTAATAACAATGAACTCACCATCCATTTGCTGCCTGTTTCTTTGAAACGATGAGCAAGTTAAGAACACACCGACCAAACCACTGCAATTTGCACTTCTCTGGGGAAGAGTATGCTAATGCCTGAGTTTGGACCTGCACGTCTTCCTGCACACCTACAAGTGAGGGTAGGTCCCAGTAGAAGTCAGAGGGCATCTGCTCTGAGTAAGGTTCTTCCTGATGGTGTATGGTACAGGATACAAGGGCGCAGGGAGCTCATACAGGAGGTTTCTGTATTCACCTGTGTCCAAAGGAGAGCACCTCCCTCCTCCAGAAGTGTGGAGTCATTGGGTCTGCATTTGTACTCCTCTAAATACTTTCTGCCTTGGCAAGAACATGGATACCAGTTCAGCCATGGGCTAATAAAGCAGATGAAGCGTTGCTGTGTGCTTCCTAACCCTAGCAGGACTTTATTGACTGCCTGTATGTGAAATGCTTTGTGTGAGATGGGAGGATTCAGCTGATAGATAAACTGCAAAAATGTGTCACTGAGTTTTTTTCTTTTTTATTGTGTTTTTGCAGCATTTGCTGGCTCATGAATTTATGAACTGTTTTAAAGAACTCCTTACAAAAAAAAAAAAAGTATATTTGGGTGGTTTATATTTGCTCTTAAGAAGTGAAAAGATTTACTAAAAGAGGCCTGATGTGATGCCTTTGGAGGTTTTATTCACTATTGACGCTGATGTATTCCAGACAGCCTGAACAATTAAGGACTTTGGATGCTGAAAGCAATTTGAACAGCGCCTAAACCCGGAGCTGAATTTTGCCTTTTTCTGCAAGGAATGAGGGCTTCAGAAATCCAGAGCAAGTCGAGGGCATGCATGGTGGGTGAAGGCAGGTAAGATTGAACTTCACCTTTTTATATGATCTTTTCAGAGGATGACGTTGTCAAGCTCTGCAAAGAGATCTGGCTGGTAAAGCTATGAGGCAAAGCGCAGCTTTGATAAATAGTGTGTTTCACAATTGCATTCCTACCAAGTGCTGCTGTCACTCACTAAGCAAATTCACTGTATTTTATTCTAATGTGTGTTAGACTCCTGGTGCTCAGAATTTTCCTCCTCTCTTATCCTGCTCATGGTTTCACTTTTCTTTAAAGGAGCAGGCTTAACCGCTTGCAAATGGAGTTTGCTAACAGTTTTTCCTGATGGTCTCTCAGATGGGAAGGGAATCCTGAGGAATTGCAGATGCTCCCAATAAATTAGTGCATGCAGGTAGCACTGGCAGAAGCCGAATTCTGGAAGGACAGCACATCCTGTGAGAAGAGCTTTCCAGGAAAGCACTGATGTACTGAGAAATAGTCGAAAGGAGTGCCAGCAATTATTCCTGAGCACGAAGAATGGCCAAAACTACCGTGAATGTAGGATACATCTTTGTAAAACAGGCAGGCTCAGTTCTACCACTCGATGCATGCTGTGTATGTTTGTGTACTTTGCAGAAAGCAGAGATGTCATTCTGTCATGTCCGTGTCCTCTCCTGATTGATTTTAAGTGAGTATTTTCTGAGATGACAGATGTTTGGGAGGCTGGAGAGCAGTGGGGAGCTTATCATCCAGCAGTGCTGGCTTTCTTCTCCGTGACCACCTGTTGTAACGTAACATGCCCAGTTAATTGCCTATTTAAAGGTAATCTTGATATATAACTTTTGCTCTAATAGTTACAAGGTTGTAATGTTAGTGTGAATGGGAAGGAAAAAAAGGCTCATTTAATGGCAGGTGCATAGAATCATGTAATGTCTGAGCATTGAAACTCCTTTTTTTTTGACTTGGTGTGGTTGCTCATTTATTTTATTTACATTGGAAATAATTCTGTAAATACTCAATTGTCTGCCTATACAGGAGCTTGTGTAGGTTTCCTGTTATGCTCTTTGACTGATGAAGTGATGTTGCTCCTCAACATCACACACGACTGTTGTCCTCAGAACAAATGGCACAAATAGCACTGACACTCCAGTTAATCCATCTTGTACCGAAGTCATGATCAAATACTGACATTCTCCTGACAGCATAAAGGTGCATGGATTCACTTCATTTTTTACTGCAGCCATTTGCATCTTTTACTGGTAACCAGGTGAAAGCCTAAGCTTTCTGCAGCTGCAGAACCGAGGCTTGGATGATGACTGAAATCCTTGTACCTCTTTAAATAAGTGATGAGTAACAGAGTGCAGAAATGTGAGTTGGAGCATTACTTGGAGTCATGAATGAATCCACTCCAGCTTACTGCACCATGACTAAGCTATGCAGACTGTTGTATCAACACTGCCAAAAGTGCTGGTAGTGGCATCTCTCATTTTTATTTTATTGACTACAGAAATTAGCAAGTCTGAAGAGTGCCAGACTGAGGCTACCCAAATCTTTTTGTTATCTGTAGAATGGTGTTTGCTAGGATGACTGTAGGAAGTTCCACTTGCAGTGTCCTCTTATATTACACAGCTAGTGATCAAAGCACAGTTTCAAAACCTAGTTTAACATCTTTCTTTCCATAGTTACCAACAGTACGAACTGCATGAGGTGCTAGAGGGAAGCCCCAGGAAAGAAGAATTCCTTACACCAGAAACATGGATCGATCTATCTGTCTATCTATCTATCTATCTAGGTTAATATGTTTGTGAGTGGCTCAAAATAGCTTGGCTACAAAGATTAAGAGCTAACTGCAAGACAGAAAACACTTTGAGATCTTTTGCTTTATTTCTATTTTTCCCACTCAAGTAGTCAGTCACCTTTTAGACTAAGGCCTGGAAAATTTCTGCTAGGGAAATGGTGCCAATTCTAGGTCTGGAATCTCATTTCTGTTGCACACACTGTTCTGCCTGTTCAGAGTTAGGCGCTTGCTTGTGCTGCCCCATGGCTGAATGCTAGCCAGGAAAGCTGAGATCCAAATGCCTGTTTGGATTACACACCGTTATTGCCATTACTGTGCAGCACACAGGGATGCTGAGATTCCCCACTTGCAGTCTGGGGGGCAAATACAGCTAATGTAACTTTAAGCTCCCATGCCTGGTGTTCCCAACTGGTGAAGCAGTCTCACAGCGCGTGGTGGAAGACATGCTGCCACTGTTAGAACCTTTGTGTTCAGGTGTGTAAGGACTCCTTTTAGGCACTAAGCACTCTGCTGGGGGCTGAGTCTAGTTGCTATCCTTGAATCTTCCTCCCTCCTTCTCTTGCTAACATTTAAAATTTTTATTAGTTTTGCTTCCTTACCAAATTACTTTATACTATATAATTTCTTCAAAATAAGTCATTCTAATTAGAAGATTTGATTCATACCCACCCACTAGATGAAACATCTCAAAGGAGAAGTAAATGATACAACTATTTTAACGTCAATCAGCCTCTTCCCTCTGCATGGGTTTAACTATTCCTGCAGTCAATTTATTGCGTTAGTATCAATCGGTCAGATCCAGATGAAGCAATTCTGAAACCACACTCAGCTGAAAGATACATTCTAGCCATTCGGAAATATTTTCAACTTTCAAGATCAGTATTCCTTTGAGGGGCTGTAACTCTAAATCCCAAAGTGCCCGCGAGCAGTTGGGCAGCAGCCAAAAATGCCAAGTCAGAGGAAAATAATTGTTTTCAAATGGTGACAAACCTGCAAGGTCAGCAGAGAACAGAGGAACTGTGTTGCTGAATGCAGATAGCCATGTAACTCAGGTCTGTGAGTCCTGTACATTAAACAGAGCCTAACATCTCCACAGGGTGTTCAGAGGCCACAGATGCAGAAAGGAGCTCATAGGCACTGGTTTAACTCACAGGGCAGAAATGATACTGAAAGAGAATCTAAAGACATCGGGTTTAGACAGAGTGTGCCCTGTCAGTGCTCTGGGCTGCTCTATGCTTGTTTCCCAGAGGTGGAGAAATGACAAGCTCTATAATTTTAAAGTTTTTGCAGTGAAAATAATTTGGCAGCTTGGTCTGGAGATTTCTGTACCATTATGAATCATTGTTTGAAACTGTCCAGGGTGATAGAATAATTATAACTTAACCATGTCTAGGGATGCATGATACTTGAAGTGGAGGCTGAGAGCTTGCCACTGGTGTTGGTCTGGACTCTGCTGTACTCTGGACAGATGCCTACACAAATTGGGAACATGCTGTGAGGGATGCTGATGCTTCAGGAACGCCATTGCTCTCAAAACTGCAGTTGTAAGTCATGTGGAATCAGCTTGAGGGAGCTGATTACTTTCTGAGGATATCTACATACAAAAAAAACAAGCCTGGTGTTATAAATCAGCATAGCTCTGCTGACTGCAGCATAGCTGCATCCATCTACTCCAGCTGAGAATCTGGACTAAAGTATTTAGGAAACACAGAGGACTGAAAACTACCAGAACACCTTTAAAGCTAATGTGCCAGCAAGCAGGAGAGGCTTTTGGCTGTGTGGAGTAAACTTCTTACGTCTGTGGTAGTTAAAGCAGAAAAGTGAACTTTAGATTCTCACCGTTTTATTGCATCTGTTAAAGCTGTATTGGCTTTCAACAACGAAATGAGCATTCAGGCCAAGTGTCTCTGCAGAATTTCGGGCACTCCATGAACGGATAAAATTTCAATTGCAGAAACAAGAGAAAGTACCAGACACAAATGCACCACGTATTGCATTTAAGGAAAGACAGTGAAGTGGGCAGGTTATACCGTGGGAATAGGCAGCAGCTGGCGGCTGACCCCGGTGTTATAACAAAGTCAGTGACAAGGCCACAAAAAATTAAGATTATTAGTAAGTAAAGTCAGCCTGCCTTCAAGAAATCCAGCATGGCCGGTCTGAGGGCTAGCAGCAGGAAAGCTCTAAGATCTGGGCTCCAAGCCGGGTCCCTTTTTCCCAGGCAGACGGAGTTGGCAACAGCCTGTATCGCTCTCTGGTGGCCCCTTGGGCCAGAAAGAGAAGGTATATTGGCAGCAATGCAGGGGAATAGCAGCCAGCTCTGCTAGCCAGAAATCAAGTTGCAGGGAGAAAAAGGCAAAAGCAGGCCCCTTCAATGTAGCACAGGCATCAGGCTTTCAAGGAGGTGCAGTGGAGAAGCCCAGACCAGGTGGGACTCACCAGTCAGAGGGCTGCCTGTCCCTCAGTGAGCAGTCCCGGGGGCCAGGCGCTGCAGGGCCGGCGCTGCTGGCTGGAGTGTAGCAGAGCCCTAGGGCCCACAGTGCCTTGCCCACAGCCACATGTGGCTGTGACTCACTCTCTCACCTGGCCAGAGCTCTGCTGGGGTGAAGCGTGGAGATTTCCTGGAGACATCTGTGCTTCAGAGGCTCCGGGGTCTGGAACAAGCTGCGGCTCTGGTTTCCCCCTGCACAGGGCTCTCGGCATGTGTCTTTGCTCTTTCCACTGCGGTTCTGGACAGGCCTCCCGCTCATCCTTTCACTTCATTAAAAGGGCCTCAGCCCCTCCTCCAGCATCTTAAGAGACAGTGCTTGGAAAGGCAGCGGTGCGGGAGTGACAGGCAGAACTGGAGTGACTACTGCACCCTTTTTCTTAAAGCCCCTGCAATTGCCTTCTTTCTAGGTGGGAATCCCTGTCAGTGATTATCTGGCTCTTCTGATTTTCATCAGCTGGAGAGCTGCATCTCTGAGATTATCCTCTCAGCATCCTTGCCTACTCCTTAATGTCACAGGCTTTGGCCACTTAGTCCAGTTATAGCATCTCAATTCCAGTCTCATCTTCCTGTAAGACTAACTCACAAATAAAGTGGAGTGGGAGTTTCCATGTTCAAGTGCTTTCCTCGAGCCCTCGGGGAAAGGTCCTGAACACAATTTCTTCCGCTTGGATGGAAAGAGGAATTCCTGTTAGTGCCTCCATGAAATTACACTCTTCTTTTTTTATGAAATGTAAAACAAAGTAAATATTACCTTAGAGTCTCTTTTTCGTGCTGCAATAAAATGAGACACTTCCTTGGAAATAAGTTTTAAGACACAGCTCTTGTAATGTTCACATTTATTGGAGTGGAGCTCACAGCTGACCTGAGGTCTGCAGGACTTGGAAGAAATAGTCCATGTGAACTTCCAATTCTTTCCTTCCTCAGCACGAGGTGCAAACCTCGTCTGTTTCTCAGAGAGACTTCCCCACCCTTCTCAAGCTTGTGTGCTCATATATCTCTCATGGTACATAAAGAATGACATATTGCAGCGAATCTGCTGAGAATAGCTTGTAAAATACATCATGATATGAATCAGCCTCATTAGAAGTCTCTCTCATGATTTAATACAGACATGGTGCTTACAGGAGTGGAAACCAGTGTGTTGGGTTTTTTCCTCTTCGCTGGCGTGTTGTGCTCAGCCAAATGTTGAAAGGGAAAAAAAAGAATTCTCTGAATTTGGGGCCAGAGGTAGAAAGCAAATACTGCATTGCCAGTATGCCTCTCTGGCATAATTAAGGTCTTGGGTGTTTCCCTGGATATATGACTTTCCAGTTTTGTTAATAAAATATTATTTTGCTCTTCTAAACAGCACAAAGCCGCATTCTTTGCATACTCCAAATCCCCCTGACTCAGGACCCTCTCACACCTCACATTCGGCATCCTGAGCCATTCCAGGCTTTTCTCCCACAGCTGCTGCTGTGTTTATGAAGGGGATTATACGACACGGTGCCTGTGATAGCATGAGACAAGGCGCAGTGGCCCAAGAGGCCTCTCTCAGTCCTATTTTATGTAAGGACTGGTGTACCAGGTGCCACAAATGCATGACTCAGACCCTGCTCAAACTGCTTGCGTGCTGGTGCAAGCACTTGGAAATGAAATCAGTGATGTTAGTGTTTTACTTTAGACAAAACTACAGCAGATGCAATCCAAATGCCACACCACAAATAGCAACAGCTCTGGGCTAGTGGCCATGTCGTGCAGGACTCGTGGTAGGAAAGGGAGATCTCTGCTCCAAGGCAATGAAATATCTTCTTCCCTCTCCACTTTTTACTGTTTCTCTCTTGTCACTTCAACATCAGAGTATGTAGCAATTCTTGCTGTTATTTCTAGTAAACCACAGCACATTTTGGCTTATAAACCTCTGGCTGCACTCTTTTCAATCACATGGATCTTTAATCAAATGTGCTAAGTGCAATTACTCAGCTGTCCTCCATCATTTTGGTCTCCTTATGCTCCCAGCCCCATTACCCATGATCACTGCCTGGTTTGTCACCAGCTAGCCTTGTTTGCTGAGCACTGTGGTATATTTCTATCTCTCACCCAAGACCTTGGGCCACGGACATTATCAAAGGTCTTGTCACAGTCAAGGCTAGGGCATCACAATTTTGCAGGCAAACTGTATTCAGCTTGTGCTTTCCTCTTTGTAAGATGAAGTATGTGCAAATCCCCACATACTCCTGTTCTACTGCAGCTCAGTCAGGTGATAGCACTTTAGGGCAAAGAACAAACAAAATTCCAGTTTATTTCTAGCCTGGATCATTGGTTCCCAATATTTTCCTTATTTACCATGACTCGGGCGAATTCGTTTTAACAGCAATTCTCAGAACCTTTGTATCACTGCTAGCTTTGCCTCTGACAGAAGAGGCTTTACTTTTATCACTTACTGTCCATCAAATGCTATTTTACAAGACCTGCTGTGCCTCAGTTGTGACTTGTGCCTCGGGGCTGGGCATCCCTTGCGATGCCAGACTTGCCTGCTGCCTCTTGAATTTGATGGGCAGGATCTGGTTCCCAAAGCTGGGATTTCACAGCTGTGACTTCCTATCAGTGCATACAGAAGAAGTGAGCACACAGCAACGGCTGAACACCCATTTCAAACCTCAGACTTCTCGACTGGAACAACTGTTGCAGTTGGAAGTTGTTTTGCTGACTTCTTTGGCTAATTGATAACATCTGCATCTCACCACCCTTTGTCTCAAGCTACTTCCAAATAGGTCAGATAGATAACACTGCGGCTGATCTCAGTTTCAGTATTAGTGATATATTTTGTTACACTTTCAGCAAATAGTATTAAAACCTTGGGGGGGGGGAAGGGAGGGGAAGGGGAGTGTCTTCTAATAATACTTCCTTTATAAAGGTTTCTTTCACACAGTCACAGAAACAAGTCCAGAGATGCTAATAAAACCTCATGGCATTCATTTAGTGTTTCTCTCATGGTCATGGTCAGATAAAAGAACTTCTGTAATATTTCACATTATTTTTCTCTGCTTTCTCCCAACCACACCATTTAAATTTGAAAGTTACTTTTGGGCTTTAAAATATTGGAATTTGCTTTTATTTTCCATTATTTTTTCATTATCCTTGTATTACAATAGATGAATGAGGAACTGATGCACGTGATATTTTAGTAAATAAAATCCTCGTATTCGAGATCACTCTTGAATTCTGGTAATACACAGTGACACCATATAGGTCCCAAGGAGACATTATGGTTGTAATGGAAATATCATATATCTCATATCCCAGGTCTGATATATCAGCTCAGCCATAAAAAGAAACAGGATATTTGCAACTATATTTTAACAGGGGTTTTGCTGTTACCATGAGAACATGGATTACTTAGAAACTTTGGTGAGAAAACTCTTTAATGGTTTCATCAGTGTCTAACCCAAGGAGATTTCAGTTCTTTCACTGCTATCGGAACAGCCATTAAGGCAGTGAAAATCAGAAACGTGTGAGTGTTTCTTGAGTGTCTCACTGTACATCCCAGACTGAAGTCTCATTGCAGGTCAAATGGTCCCTTCTATCATTTTTCAGAATTCCCAAGATCAAATCTGGGCTATGCCTAGAGGCACACATCCACTAAGGGTTCTCTATTGCTTGACATCTTTCCAGTTGGTGTTGGGGAGATGTTCCCTCCTTCACCTCCTTGTTGCTGTTGATCCCAACAGCAGAACAGGTTGGAGCTGTTACTGAGCAGGGTCCAGAGATGCCTTCAGGCCCTGTGATGATGGATGTAAGCCAAGACTTTAGACTTGAAGTTGCTCAGCCAGCCAGGAGAGCCTCATGAATTTTCTTGTAAAAGGAATTTCTCCGGATTCAGGGAGACTAGTTACATAATCCTTTGAAAACAACATTTGAAACAGGATAGGGCTATCCCCTTTATAAAGTCCCCAGCAGAACCTGCAAGATGCCAGGTGAACTATTATTAAGCAATTCTTTTATTTTGTGTCCTTTCAAATCACTAAAATCTACAGAAGAAGTATAGATAAAATCCCAAATACAAATTTCTCTTGGCTTCTCCTAATGCAAGCTCACCACATTTGGTCTTAATCTGAATATCTGGGCTGGGATGAGTTCTGCAGGGCTATAATAAAATAAATATTTTCCTTCAGTGAGAAAGGCTCAGCAAAAGGTTCAGTGTCAGGTCAGTGCAGGGAGCTCTCTAACCATGTTTTGTTAGACATGGAACATATCCTCACCTAGGCTGCCAAAGCTCCATAGAGGCTGATGGAGGGGATAGAATTTAAGTCAAGCACCTCTTGCTCGTTTTAGACACTAGATTCTATCACCATTTGAGGAAGGCTAGGCAGTGGTTACAGCCCCACGTTCTGGAAATGAAAACACTTCCACCAGAAAAATTAAAACTAAATGAGGTAGGGACTTGTTGTGGACTCTCTTCCTGCTCTGCTCTATTCAGATTGGATTGCTTACAGAAACAGAGAGAACAAGCAACCTTGTTACAGGAGACTTGGCCCAGGTAAATAAGTGTGAGCTACTTAACAATTAGCAACATAGTGAGAGTTCTTTAATTTGTTTTTTCAAACAAAGATGAGCCACCTGTTCTGCCATTTTAATGCAGGAACAAAAGGAAATAAATATGATGCACAGGTGTGTTATCAAAAGGAAGGCAGAGATCCTTGGGAAGGAAACTTGTCTCTTTGCTACAGTATGTGGTGGGGGTACAAAATATGGTGACTAAGCATGTTGTGTTATTACATGACTGGGATCATTAATATGAGCACATGAAGAATTCACTAAGGTTAGTAGTTTTCCATTTTTATGTGACTACTTTGCCTGTCTGTGTGTTACAGATGAGAGGAAAAGCCCATTTCACTTTCAAAATGTGTCATTAAAGGGAATATTACTCTACCAGAACTTCATCATCCATGTGTTTAACTGTAGATGCCTTTCTTATAACAAGGTGCTGTTGCAACTGTATTGACACAGTTCCCTTTTAAGTTAGTGGGAATTGATGTTTGAATTTGAGATATAGAACTGTTTTTAAGTGGTCGTTCCTTGGATGAAAGTGATCTAAGGTATAGCTTTTCTAAGTATTGATGCTTTCCCCCCTTTACTCTACTTTGCTAGATATAGTTTTTCTTGTTTCTGGGCTCATAAAGATCCATAAAAAGAACTCAGATATTTGACCGAATTCATTAAGAGGATTGTGGACTGAGCTAGAAATGCATGCAGAAGTTCTGGTTCCAGGTCTTGTATCTCTGACTAATTAATTATTTGTGGATGTGAATTGCTCTTTGGAAAGGTCAGTCTTAAGCACCCCAGATTATCTCAGCTCAAAACAAAGATATTAGGTGCACCCTTGCAAGCCTAGGTTAGCAAGAAAGCCATTTCATAGTGGAAGTGGATGACACTCTACACCTGGGCCCAGAAGTTTTACCACCCACTGAAGTTCATCAAGTCCGCTGGAAGTAATTTTATACCTCTGGGTAGAACCTAGCTCTCTTTATCCAAAGAAATGCCAGTTTACTGAGTCTCTGTAAAGGCTGCTGTAGGTAGAGATGTCTCTCTTGGTTGAACTTAGTACAGACATCTTTGTCTGTGATGTGTTTTCAAGAGTGGGCCTCTTAAGGAAAGGCTGGGCCAACTTCATATAGTTTGTTCCCTAGCTGTCAGTAGGGCGGTTGATGTGTCCTGTCCTTGCAGGAGCAATGGCTGCTCAGTGAAAGTACTCCCTTATGGTCATTGCCATTTATCCTTTCATTTTGGAGCAGCACTAATCTTTCTCCTTTTAGGGTGTGTCTGTACATTTACAGACTACGATAAGTTGCCTCGCATTGAAGGATTTACAACTGTATGTATATTTTTTGATTTTGGGACATATATAGATCATGTTAAAAACCAGAAGTCCATTGTTCAATCAATCAAGTTAATCCTGGTGCTCCTTGATAACTATAGCTATCGCATTTCAGAGTGATTTTACTGGATATTACTGGGATTACTTGTAGTAGCCACTCAGTCTAGACAGGGGTTTCTATTACAGTGAACACAGACAAAAGGGTAAGAAATATTAATGCCCACCATCCATTACCATGCACAAACTGCATATCAGAGAGTGGATCCTGTTCGCTTGGCCGTGGTTCTCCCTCCCTTTTGTTTATCTCTCAGGAGGGCACTGCCTTTTCTTAATTAAAGAGAAGCAGGTTGTCTGAACATTGAAAGAAAAAGGGAAATAGCTGCTTGGAAGCGTTGCCATTTAGAGTTAAGGGGAGATGGAGATCTTTTGATGAACTGTACCAATATGGACAGATCCATGTATTATGGCCCAAGAGTTGTGTTCAGGATGGCCTGTCTGTTATGGCCTTTCTGCAAGATGTGAGCAGGATCGTGATCATCTTTCTGAAATGAGCAGCTTAGAAAGCTGGAGGATCTTTGAGAAACCTATCATTGTGAGAAATACAGTGAAATTGATCCCAGCACCATCAGCAGGGCCAGGTAAAATTGTACTACTTGTCATTTCTTAAAGCCACTTAGAATGAGAAGTACTGCTGGAATGCTGCTCCTTGGATAAACGTAGTGTGGCAGTGCCGTGTAGCTCCCACCTTTCCCTAGCAGATAACTCTGCACTAGTTAGTTAGGGCTTATCTGCCCTAAATCAATTAGGATAGTTGGTGGATTAAAATTAGGCATAGTTAACAAGGCAATGATTGAGGTAATTAAGTTTTGAAGCATTTCAAATGCTCATTTTATGTTACTCCACATGTTCAAACTCACAATACACGGACAAACACTGTATTTGCTGCTTGAGTCAGAGTTTATTTTGGGTATGGCATATTTCAGATTGTTGTCAAGTTGCCTATCATAACTGAAGCTCCAGCAGTTAGGCTCTTAATGCAGTTCTGGGTATGATAACGAGTGACTTGCACAGTCTGTGCTGGAGCAGGGCAATGCAGCTGGATTCTTGCAAATTTTAGGCTTAACAATGAACGTTTTTCTCTTGATGTGTGCATGTTTAGTTCATGGTGTTTAATTAGCCATCTGAATGGGAGATCCTGATTAACTTCAGACAGTTTGTGAAAGGCTGCCTAGGAAGTAGATGTTTAAATGAATATTCATAGCAGCATTCATCTCAGCTATTCTCTTGGCAAAACTCTCGCTTTAACATGGACTTTCAATAAAGTTCTGCCATCTTCAACTTTTGTTTTATGTGGGAAAAATGCTTTTAAAGTTCTAGATTTAGAAGTTTTTACAGAGCTTAATAACAATTCACTTCTGGGGCAAAGCGCAGTTGACAGCTGTACTGGTGCTGATGGT
The DNA here is from genome assembly GCA_016647715.1 of Pavo muticus. Classification (NCBI taxonomy): domain Eukaryota; kingdom Metazoa; phylum Chordata; class Aves; order Galliformes; family Phasianidae; genus Pavo; species Pavo muticus. The sequence continues at coordinate 5,716,682 of JACDJE010000957.1, read as the reverse complement.
TTCTATTTAAAAACATGTTCCTTTCATTTGCTGCATCTCGCAGCTGCTGAGAGTCTTCTGTCTTGCTTCCTCTATGTTTCTCTTGCCATCTTCCAGGCATTGAAGAGAGGAGCCAAGTGCCTTCAACAGCACCGATGGAGAGAAGCTGCTTCTCCTTTCTCTCTCCCTTGACTCAGCTCTTTGTGTCAATGTGGGGAAGATATAGACAAGCATCAGAGACGGGACAGAGGCTATTTGTTGTTCTGAAGTTGCATCTTTTCTTGAGCAGTAAGGTCCAATAGAAACAGTATTATGGGACTCCTGCTAAAGGGGTACACCTGTGTGTGTCCAAACAGAGATTATTTTCTAATGCCTGCCATGAGGCCTTCATGCTCCATTGGTTTTGGACTGACACTGAAAGGACAGGTAGGCAACAGCAAAGCAATAACCAGAGTAAGATGTACTATTCTGGGAGAATAACGTAGGGAAAAATTACACATAGGAATTTTCTGGGTAGAACCTCTGTCTGGAGAGTTTGGGATCTGGCTCATGCTGCTACTGGATTTCTGGATGCCCCTTGCTTCCAGGAAGTGGTTAGCAATGTGAAGAAAAGGCAATCAAATGCTAATCTCTTGCCTAACTGGTAGCTGTGTCTCTTTACCAGCTTAGCACTTCTGGGCCATATATCCATGTAAGAACCCCAGTTGTACTTCTTTTTATGTGTATTGACTTAGTGGAGTGCAAACATGTTAAAAAGTTCACTTTCTCCTTTATACGAGTCTATAAAAAAGCTCTTAAAATGGAGTCATAGGGTTTCAGTGAGACAAATGAGTGATCAGCCGACACCCAACAGTCCTTTCTGATGGATTAGGCGCTTTACTGTGAGAAATGTGAAGATGCTAATCAGCCTGGAGAGCTCTGATGCCTCCAGCACTATGTAATTACTCCAAACTGTGATGCCTCCAAGTTCTAATGGAATAGGCGGGTAGGATGCAGTAATAGGCATCACTCATGATACTTGATTCCTGTTAAAACTACGTTTTCAGAAGTCTCCAAGCAGCAGAGGTTTCATATGCATTTATGGGAATTTTAGTAAAACTGAACATATACTCTCTAGCTTGGAAATCCTTCTAACAGCTATTTAGACACTGTCACGGACAGAAATAACAGTAAACACGTGCACAAGTAGATCAGTGTGTGTTTTCAGTGCCTGCTTTTAGGAGAAATATCACATTAACATATTTTCTGAATTTTGCAAATGCACTGCAATTCTGCAACTCAATAAACTCGACTTTATATGTTCTTATACTGTGATGACACAGTGTAATATCAAGATGGTTTCCAGTTGGGGTTTAGGAAGCTGTGAGACATGGCAGAAGTGCTGGTAATCAGGACATTTCAGCTCTCCAGCAAGGGATGTATATCTGTTTACAGGACTGGCTGTGGAAGGGTTCGGTCCCACTGCCAGAGCAATAAAACACCCTCATTGCAATAGAACAGAAGCAGGTCGCAGCTTACCAGAAGGAATCGTTTACTGTACGTAACTATTACATTTTATTTCCTCACATTGGAAATTGTGAGTTGCATTCTGTCACTTACACTTGCAGGCACGTCAGTGCTGCGTTTGTATTCCATGATGGTCGCTGAGATCACAAACATGAGCAGTCACTGAGAAATGAAAACAAACAGAATATTTCATCTGCTTCTCCTCCCTCCTCCCCCCAGTGCTATCATTGTATTGGGGAGATAAAGAGCGACAGTGGAGTGTTTGGATAGCTCTCTTTTGAGAGACTTTCTACAAACAAACATGGTGAAAACAGGAAAATTTAGCTCAACAACACCACTGTGTCTGCTGGGAGCTCCTGAGGGCTTTCTCTCTGAGAAGTGCCCGCTGAGCACCAGGTGCACCTGAGCTCTTGCTGGGATGTGCTATTGATGCAGGCTGGAAATGGTTAACAAATTGCATGTGGCTTGGAAATCAGCATCCATCCTTGGCACAACTGCTGTGGGGACATGTGCCAGGAACCAGGAGCTGAACTGCTCACTATAAACAAAGGAGGACATGATGAAATGCCTGAAGTGTTTGTCAAGGTGATGTGCTTGTGGTCTTCACTGCAGTGCAAGCTGAGGGATGTCTTTGTATTTCAGAGAAATGTGCAACCGATGCAGTTTGTGAGCATTTACGTTGTCATTACAGTAGCAAAATGTTATCTGCATAATTACAAAGTTATGCTCTGATAGGGATTCTTATTTAAGCCTGTTACATGCTCCAGCAAAGCAGAAAATCCCTTACTGAGTACCGTTAATAATGGAGCATTAAGAATACACTGTTTTCTTTTCTGGCTTTATATACATCTATTTATTTTTCAAACAACTGTGTTTTGGTACTTTCTAGGATTTCACTCCCGGGTGCCGGGAGGATCTTTCCCCTGGAGCTGACTATGAGAGGGGATGTCACTATGATCAGTTTCGGTAATGTTCCCTCTGCCTTTAGAGCGATCCTTTTCTGTAAGGATTTAACAGCTTTCTTGTGGAGAAATTCATGATGCTGTGACAGAGGACTAAGATATCCCCCAGCTTCCCTAAAGTTGTCATTTTTTAGGTAGTAGTTTGTGGAGCCAGGAGTTGGACTTGATGATTGTTGCGTGTCCCTTCTGATTTGATATTCTATGGTTCTATTCTATGATCCTCCTAGAGACCTTCTGAATAGAGTCCAGTGAGTTCAGCAGTTTTGGGGATGCCCCAAGCATGGGCTTCCACCTGTGTGGTATGCTGGTGATGGTGAGGCTCTCCTGGGAATCCCCTCTGGGAGCTGTGCAGATGAATGGTGTCCTTGCAGCTCCTTGTGAGGCTTCCCCAGTGATATCTGGTCATGTGGAGCAGTGGGCTGCACACCCAGCTCTGCCCTCTCCGAACAGGGAGAGTAAAGGTGCAGCATCCAGCACAGGTGTACCAACCTGTGATGAGGTTGGGAAACATGAAATAAGACTCTTTCAAATGGGAAGAGGAGTATGAACCCTTCCAAAAGAAGTGGGTGATAAGGAAGGTAGGTGGGAAGGGCAGGCAGGGAACTCTTTCTAGGTAGGCCAACCTAGAGGCAGCCCTGCTCCCAGGGCAGAACCTGCCTGGAGCCTTCTGGTGCTGTTGCTTAGGTACAGCACAGGCATTGATGGAACAACTAATAATAATAATACTAAAAGTCCACTATCTATCCAGCTTTGTGTGCTGAGCCAGTGGGATTTGTACTCAGAAAGGCTGGGGAAGTTGTTCCTCACTTAGAGCTATATGTAACTGAGATACTATGGTGACACACATTGGAAAAAGCAATCTGAGGGGCCCAGTTTCCTACTGGGATTCCCACACGGCAGAGTGCTGTATCTGGGGGATGATCTAGCAGCCTATCCTGTAGCTACTCGACATAACTTGCTGCTGAGATGCATCTTCTCTGTACTATGGGAAGTGAGCTTTCTCTGCAGTTTAAGTCACAGCAGTAAGTAAGCAGTGGAAAAAGGACCCTGAGTCAAACCCTTTCCTGGGCTGTGTGCTTGCAGCACTGCTGGTGTAGCATTAACATTACGTGGCTTTATTATGAACATGTGCATACTTGGATTTAAAGGCCAATGGCTTGGCTGAGCAAACTTTTAGTGGGAATGGGAGGAGGGAAAACATCTATTTTCTTTAGCCAATACAAAGGATGACTAATTACAACAGGAACAGCTGCGGTGCCCCTGAAAGGACAGAGGACCAGCTGATTTCTGCCATGCTTCCCCAGCCAACTGGCAACACCTGAGCACTGCAAGGTAAAAATCAGGCTCTGTGCTTTGTGCTTTGTCCAGGTCATTAGAGCTCCATTTGGAGAGAAGTGAGCAGGGAACAGGCTTTGCTTCACTGCTTAAAGAGCTACTCAAAAAGGGGTGTGGGGGGGAAGGAAATACATGGGAGAAATATTTCAGCCCAAAGTAATATTTACTTGGGTGCTTAAAACTTTGTAAAATGCCCTGGAGGTCACAAGCCATTCATCCTGCTGTGTATTTCTCTTTAAGAAGGTGCTTGTAAGTAGTACTGGAACACATGTGTGATGAGGGGTTGCCATGGCAAACAGGTTTTGGCAGTATTTAAGACAGAGTTTTATAGCACAGCAGAATAAATAAGCATGTTAAAGCCACATACAGTAACTTGTTGGCACATACATTAATGCTCCCAAGGGCTGCAATAACTTAAGCACCCTCCCTTTAAATATTTTTCAGAGTTTTTTCTTTTTTATTGACTACATGCATTTAGTATTAGGGCTAGGAATGTCCCATTTCCACCCCCTTTTGATGTGAGTAATTGAGGCAAAAAAAAAAGGAGGACTGTCTCATAAATCATAAAGGGCCATTGTATGCAGTCAAGAGGGGCAATTTTTCCTTTCCTGCCATCCATGAGGATAAGCCAAATCCTAACTTGCTCCCTCTGGACATGGGGTAGATTGGTGCATTTATATTTTTGGTAGAGCTTGAATCATCAGAAAGAGTTTCACACCATTTTCTGTACTTTCTGTCTTGCTGTTTTGTGCCAAGCCAGTCTCCCACATCACGGCAGTGAGATAGTGGCTTGAGTGTTGGTGGTTTATGAGCCACCTGTTCTGTTCCCAGCTTGGCTCCCAGTTCCCATCAGTGAGTCCCCACCAGATCTGGAAAGCCTCCCTGCAGCACTTCCTCGAAGCTGGGAGCAAAGAGGCAAATCTCTGCTTGTAAGAGGGCTCAGGTTTGTGGTGCTCTTAAAGGTGAACATAAATTACTCTTTATAATGAAAGCTCTGGTTTAAGAGTTATTAGTGTATTAGACCAGGCTTTATTAGCTCAGAGGTTTCGGAGCCATGTGGGAGGTGGGACGCTGGCTCCCTCTTCTGTGGGAAGCAGTAACCTTTCTGGTTTGGAGAACTCTGAAGCTGCCAAAGGCAGGCAAAGCCCACAGCATCTCCTCCATCCCCTCCCACCTCCGTTTCATTGGCATGAATGTGCATTAGTGCAGACGTGATGAGGGAACGCCCAGCTGTAAGGCAGGTGGCACAGCCCTGCCTCTTCCCTGGGGGAGCAAAGGATGGCTGGAGCCTTCAGCCAGAGCTGGCAGTGATTGTATCCTGTTAAAAAGTGGAATATTGGCAAGCGAGATGGACCTGATTCTCCTTGTTTTATTGGTGAGCAAGGAAGTTACTGGAGAAGGGTGACAGAAAGTACACATACCCAAAAAGACGACTTTGGTCCATGCTGGCCCCTGCTATGCTCAGAAGTAGAACATTTTGTGTATTCCCTGTGGTTTTAGGAGGACCAAGAAGAGCCCCCAGTCCTCCCTGCAATCACCAGAGCTGCTGGGCTCTCCCAATGCTTTATGTACACTCAGCAACAGCCATGCTCAACCATGCTCAAAACTCAAGAAATGGGGGAGGGGGAAGGTTGGTTATTTTTATATGAACTTTATATTTATAATACCGCATGCTGATAGGTTCATTATGAGTTACAATTCTCTGAATAAAAGAATCCATGGGGGAGGGATATCGTGTGGAGGGAAAAGAAAGAAAAAGGCGGGAAGGTGATTTCTATGCCTATAAGGGCGTCTCCTGGGCATAGGCAATGTGAAGACCTACCACGTCCTTCTGGTGGTTTGGATCGGTGTGCAATTAAAGCCTCGTGGAGCTGTCAGGGGCTGCTGACAAATATATTATCAGCAACTTAGGTTAAACAAAAATTACTTAAAATTAATCCATCCCTGCCCAGTATTCCTGTTTCACTTCAGAGGAATGTGCCAGGAGGAGTAAGTACGAACCTGACAATGGTAGGGGGACCTCCTCAAGGTGGAAATTTGCAAATAGGGCTACTGTAGTATGTAATGAGAAGCTGCAGGGCTTTCAATTATCCCACAAGGTCTGTCTCCTTGCAACTTGACTGACAGCTAATTATGCTGGTGCCATTTTTTTTGGCAGTGGAATTTAATCTCCCAGATGGAAAGCAAATCAATCTGCCCATCGCTGCAGCTGAGGTGTACTTTGGCTCAACTTTAATTTATTCTGCGAAGCCGAAGGAGGCTGGGCATTTCAAGGTACAGAAATATCACATTTCTCCTGTTAACCAGGCTGGTAAAAGGGGAAAAAAAAAAGGAAGAGTTGGGATTTTGTAGGCTATGCTGTGAAATGTTGTCCTTGTTTTGTATTAGGAAACAGCAGTATCATCTCCCCTTGATTCCTGTGCGTGGAATCTGACAAGGAAGAAGCATTTATGAGCTGGGTGCTAGTGATAATGGTTAAACATGAGTTGTGGAGGCATTAAGTGGGATTCTATGGAGGAATGAACTAAATCTCTGAAGAACTCAACACAAAAAGGAATTGGTGGCAATTTTCAAGCACTTTAGCCAGTGTGCAATAGCCTGGTTCCCATTGGGCTTCACGCCAGGGATATAAGTGCAATCTTTCTACTTACCTGCGCTCTTCAGGCCTATCAATTATGCTGCTCCCTCTGAGTTGCTGTTACAGCTGTAGGTATTACTGTCCTCTGCAAAACCATCGCAGAGCAGAGTATGTGACTAGTTACCATGGGCTGCAGACCTGATCTTTGAGCGGCCAGGCAACTGCAGCTCCTGTCAGCACTATTTTTCAGGCTAGAAACCCAATTTTAGCTGGGATCAAGGGGAAACGAGCTCACAAACACTTGAGGTTAACAAACATAGGGAAATTAGAGCCTGATTTTTCTGCAGATTTCTGCTTGTTTGGCTAACAAGGAATGCTCTCACCTTGTCAGCCTGTATGTGGTACCTACATTCCATCTGTGTTTTTTACCTTCTGCTGTACTTCCTCTGAATTCTTAATTTCTCAGATTCACTGGCTGTATGTACTTTGGCTTTGGGGAGTTCACAGACCAAAGAGTTCCTGATTCCTTTTTACTGGAAAATAAGCATTTCTAAGAGTGCTTTGCTCATGCCTAGTGAGTCAGATTCCAGCCTCCTTGCACTTGTACAAATACTTGGCTGTTTTACTGCCTTCACTGCAGTAAGTCTGCAGGCTGAAAGATGAGAAGCTCTCACATCTCGCTGTCGATGCCCATCTCTTCATATTTTCATACAGTAATTTATAATCACGATGCTGCTCCTAATGAATCATAAAATGATATTTTACAGTTATTGAATCTTGTACGTGGAAGCATTTGTTCATGACAAATCTCTGGAGAACAGATGTTCTGATGCTGTCCCATCAGGTGCATTCATTGCTTTGCTGCATGTTGTCCTTCTACTGTGTGACAGTTTAAGATGGAGCCTGTGCGATGCCCTCACAGTCTGGAGCAGAGAGATAATTTAATAGGTGATCAGAATGTTAATGAATCTGCTCTGTGGAAAGAATGATCAGTACCTGGGGAAAAGCACTGCAGGAGAACCAGAACCTGGGATTGAAAAGTGACAGTGTGTGTTTTGTAGCGGATACTTGTGGTTATAATTCCACTTAAAGATATTTGTATCCTCGGATTGAAAACAGGGATCAGATCAGGGACAGCCCCCGCTGTATTTCTGTACCTCCTGGCACCCGTGGTTATGGAGATCAGTCCTTGCTTGGCCGCTTTGCTTTCCCAAATGCCCCAATCTCTGTGCAGCGCTGGATGCCCAAGGAGGCAGTGGAGCAGGAGGAGCTGAAGCAGACAGGTTTGTTCCCAGACTTCTGCCCAGGGCACATCTGAGAACAGGGGGGAGATCTCAGTCGGGGTTGCAGACAGATGTGGATGTTAGGAGCCTGCTTGTACCTCTGCATCTGCCAAAAGGCTAAATCCAAACTTCCGAAAAGTTGAGATCTAGAAGAGAGCTGAAGGAAATGCAGCAAGATTTGTTACTGAATCTTAAATTAATCATGAAGGATGGAGGGCTGATTCCAGTGGAATGTAACATGAGACTGAAAGTCTAACCTGTCCATCATGGCACTAATCATCCAGAGGACACATCTGCACTGCGGTTACCAAATACTCTGCCCTCCTCCAACTGCTTTAGGAAAGTAAAGGTTACACAAACGTTGTTATTCATTGCTTCCATTTCTCAGGGGGGAAAGAGGACTTCAGGAAGGAAGGGTTCAAAGAGGCAGATGAGCTGCAGCGTGATGATGAATTCTTCCCCTTCAGTGGGGGAAAGAGAGTGACCCCAGATTTGCATTTTTGCTTACTTCCTCTCTGGGGCAAAGTAACACTTCTGTCAGCAGCTAATTGCATCTGAAACCCAGCCTGGCAACCTGACCATGACTGTGGTAGGGTAATTATACCTGCTCAACTAATCATAGTGGCTGACAACTTAGGATGAAAAAAGCTTTGGCAGGATGATAGCCTACAGAATTAGGGGGAACTGCTAAAGTAACGCAATTTTTGATTCACCCAAAGGACAGTATTACAATGAATTACCTACAGGAGGAAAAGTCAGTGGAGTAAAAGCAGAATAGCAGTGGAAAGCAAGACCTGAGGCAGTGGATGGAAAATGCTGCTGGCTGCAATGTTTTTAACACCTTAAAGTATTCAGAGAACATTCATTTTAACCACTGTTTTCAGATAAGTTCCCTGATGGACTGCAGCAATGAAAGAACAAGCAGTGAAGACAAGTTCACCGAGACTTTCTGTATGTGGCCTTCCTTAAATGATTAATTTATTTTTGCATACGGTTCTAGCACGTTTAGCTGTTAAAAATGCTGGGAAGACAACTCCCAAAGCAATGTTGTTTTGGTCCCAGTACACATTAGCAGCAATTTCTTCTGTTTTTCTTGTTATACATGTAACCAGATATGTTTCTTTTCAGGTTTTTGAATCTATGCCACAATCTGCTGGGGCTGCACCACGTGGCTGAGTTCAGGCTTGTTCTGGGATCTTTGGCTTCTGCTTTCCTGACACGGCCTGCTGGGTTGCAGGACTTGAGAGCAACATTCTCCAGGCTGTGGGGAAGGTGGGCGATTCAATGTAGTCAGTGGAAACACCAAGGGTGTAGGAGCTTTTGTGTGAGTGCCAGGAAGGAGAAGGATGCTCTGAAACCTGTACAAAAGGAGAATACAGTGATGCTCACTATAAGTGATGTTCCACAGCTGGATTATAATGAGAATGAAGACCTTCTTAAAGCTCTCAGGTTGGGGCTCTGCCTGCTGTGAGAAGCAAGGCGTTCCCCTGATCAAGGCCACGTGAGAAGCACTGATAACTGGTTCTGTTTACTCTGGAACATGACGCTGAGAGCTCGGATCCTCATCAGGTGGGAGATGTTCGTGGGTCCTTTTGCAAATTAAGGGCTGAATTCATACAAAGCAAACTTTGCACATCACAAGCAATGATGTGAGCTATCCACAGAGCCAGCGGCTGAAGAAGTGGATGAGATCTGCAGCCAGAAGAAACAAGTCCTTGTCATTTGAATTATGGCACAGTTTGCTTTGAGATTTTCTCAGTTCAAAGCTGACATCTCTTCATCAGTGTAAAAGAGCTCTTAAATACCACTGCAGGCTGTATTTTTAACTGCTCTGAAAATACCAGTGGTTAAATACATTTTTTTTTTCTCTTGCTGATGTAACCTGGAGGGAAGAAAAAGACTTTGCACTTTAGAATTTACTGTAATGTGTAAAGAGACCGAGGAGCTGTAATCTGTTGGGTACACACTTACTGGGATGTGCACGTTCCTTCTGCAGTGAGAAAGGAAGGGTCCTTTCATACCAGGTGTCTCCTCAGGACCCCTTCCTCCGTGCTTTTCTCTGCTTTTCAATCCTTTCAGTGACACCTAGTGATATTTGTGGAAAGTGCAGCTTCGTGTTTTCTGCATGAGGACCAACACAACGGTGGGAATGTGCCATTCCCAATTCAGTGCTAAGGTAAGGTACCTTCCTTATTGCTGCTGAAGCTGCTATTGTTAAAGACTGACACTGTAATTTAACGAATTTCAGTTTGATTTCATGGTATGGTCAAACACCTTATGTGTTTGAGGCACAGAATTAATTCACCCTCTGCTCCTAACTCTGTCTGCTTGTTTAGAACAGCACTGTTCTTTAAATTTTGCCTTCCTGTGTTGTCACTGTTGTTCCTCCACAGCACTTCATTCAAATGCTGAAAGTATTCACAATCCTATGCAAAAAAACCCAACCAAACTCTTGACAGAGCTTAAGCTTACCTGCTTTGAATGCTTGGTGCTGAGTCCCAGTTTGCTGAAAGCAGTCAGACATGTTCCATTCATTGCTCTGGATCAACTCAGGAGGGATGCGAAGCACTCTTTCATCAGCAAATGAAGTTCTTAATAGAAATGGAAAACGTATGCCTCCTATCTAGAAAGCAGGCTAAAGACTTCAAAGGAAGAGCTTCCTCTTCAGAGAGCATTCATATGCCTTTGAATGTGTAACCTTTCCTTTCTCAAAGTACAAAAACAAGTGGCTTCCGTGAGGTTTATGTTGGTATGGGTTTCAGCTGTGCAAGCGATATGGCAACCAATACAAACTGGGCTCATAAAGATTTGGAAATAATACAGAATGGCTTCAAACAACCCAATATTCAATGACTGGAACTAGTTCAAAAAAACCCTAGGCCTTACTCGATTTAAAAGGCTGGGACCTCTCACAGTAAGCAGCCAATTAAGTCAGCTTCTCCTACGGGAGATCTGAAGCGCCAACTGGAAAGTCTGAATGCTGACAGAAGAAAGGGTCAGTTGTGAGCGTCACCGAGTGTGCAGACACCCTCTCAGCACATACAGGATGCCCAACATCTCCAGACAAGATTCTGGGCCGCTCATTGAGATCTGCTGTAATCCTCACAGCTAGCTTCTCCGACTTGAAAAGGTAAAGACTTAAGAGAAAAATTCCACTACACCAACAGCAACAGTTCAAACATTTTACTAAATCAGTTCACACCATTTCAAAATTGTAAATATAATTAAGGACAAGAGGGTCTCTGTATCTTTTTCTTCCAGATTTATCATTAAGACAATAAACAAACACAAATTAGGTTTATAGCATCTGTTCTTTTAAAAAATGAAAGGAACGCCACTCGATGTATTGATAAAGCACCACAACACAGTTACAAAATAGGGTCGGCCTGTTTCTTTCACAAGTAAAAGACTACATTTTCCTAACAGCTTCCTGCATCAATCCATACTTCATTAAAATAAAACTATAAAATCTCCTAGATTACACTAAGTTCAGACGATGCCTGGTATACAGTGCATTAACAGCAGTAATGCCAACTATCAGTGCCAACATAAAACATTTTAGAAAGTAAAAAAACAAAACTAAAATAAATCCAAAAAACCACCTTTATTTCCCTAGATGAGCAAAGTTTAAAATAAGGGATGTTCTGCTTCACAATGAGTTAAGGTTTTGGAGAAGAGGAAGGGTAGAAAGGGGCTGGTACTGCAGCTTTCTATGCTCAGTTGGCATCTAGCTTGGCCATTTCCTGCACGTATATCCCTATACTCTCACTGTCAAAGAGCACGAAGTAGACCGTCTTGATTGAAGAGGACATTGTTGACACAAAGTAGCTGGAGATGGCTTTCAGGATCAGCTGCGCAGCCGTTTGCTTTGGAAAACCGTTTCTAGCAGGAGAGACAAAAAAGAAAAGAAAGAAAATCAAGTCCTGCTGAACAAGCTTTTGATAGCCTAAACTTGCACGGAATGCTCAGGCCTTTCCCTAATGCAGCACAGTAAATAAAGCTACAAAGCTAGTGTTTACCATCTGAATTAGAAGCTATGAAGTTGTTTGTTTAGGCGAGACTTAAATGTTCAAACAGAAGAAAGCATTCCCAAAATAGGAACGCAGAGTCCACACATGTTAATGGGTTGAACTTTTCAACATCTGCTGGCTCCATTGTTCTCCTTTAATGGACAGGTAGACCAGTGGCCAGCCAGCTAAGTAAGTGCTCAGGAGAGCTGCACAGTCAAACCTAAGCTGACAGCAAACCAACTACTGAAGAGGAAAAAATAAAAGGGACAGAGAACTTGGTGTAGAAAAAGAAGCATGAAAAGACAAAGTGCAATACGGCTTTCCTGCTCTTCGTGGTTAATAACACAGTACAAAATTAAAGAAGTGACTTGTACAGCCTTGCTGCAGGCTGAAAATGGAGAGAATGAGTGCTAGTAGTATGGCAGCGAGAAAACGAGTCAAGCAAAAGTAGAACGGACTCAACAAAGCCATGATCTCAATTATTACAGCTTTCTAAGTCTTGGCAAATGCCTGGAATTGCACCTGGTACTTTGAGCGTGGTCTGAACTGTTCTGCTGTGCTACTTGAGTGGTGCTTCTGCCTACCCAAAGGGTGGTTTTCCCCTCACCAAAGTCTGAGCAAATCCTAAGCCACAGTAAAGCACAATTCAGGAATCGATCCGAAGGCGATGGGATGTCATCCTGCTATTAGGAGTAGGATCCAGCTGAATTTGAAGATGCTGTTGAACGTTATCTGGTTGACTGACATGCACTTACAGACATATGACAGTCAATACTGTTATAAAGTGTCTATTTACTCAAATCTTTCTTAGACAAACGGTGATAAGGATGTACTAAAACCATCCTCAGATGAACTTTCAATACAGAAGTGGCAGAGGTGGGTGGTAACAGTTGTAATTTTGACAACAGCGGGATCTTTTTCTATCTTTTTCATTCCTTGTAATTCCTTAAGTCAGCGATTTTTTCCCCCTGATTTATTACAGTATTTTTAGAACAAGAAAAAAACAATAGCTGTTTTTGACCAGAGCCACAGCCACCTGGAAGTCAGCAGAATGCAGCTGCTGCCCACAGTATGGCAGTCTATGTAACTAATTATTTTGTTCATATTATTTCTTCCAAGTGTGTGTGTTGCTTACAATCACACATGGCAAGGGAAAATTCCTGCTGCACATGCTTAGAAAGAGGAAGAGAGAGCTCAGTGTCAGTGACAGAGGGCAGAGCAAGCCCTATGGAAGTACTGTCAGGCTTATCCACTGACCCCACTCTGCTACTGGTCACCTGGAAATGGTCTGAGCCAGCATCCTCTGCATGGAAGCTCAAACTGGAAGACCTCATGTAATTAGTGCTGCCACGAAGGGAGCCGTGGAGAGCAGCAGCAGCACAGCACTGGATGATATGGATGCTTGAAATCACAGTACAGACATGTCTGTGACAGGTTTGGTAAGCATGATTCATTCTTCTAAGAGTTATGTACACAAACAGTACAGCAATAGAATTCATTTAATGATGCAGTCAATGAAAAGAGGCGTGCAAGGAGCAGAGGAAGGGATGTAGAAGTTACACACGTTTTCCTGGATTGTGAAGATGGTACTTTCCAAGCACATCGTCCTCTTTTGTTTCTCTATAGATCACTACCAATCTTTTGCCTTACTACAAATCGTTTCTTTCTCCTTTCTTCATTATAGTTAAGAACAATATCATCACAAAAACTATTTCTGTACAAGTCCCACAGCCCCATCAATCCAACCAATCTCTAAAGAGGCACAGCCATATTGCTACATCTGTAGTGGAAATGCTAAGTCAGGGCTTGAAGCAGTGATGGAGCACCTGGTGGGAAGGCAGGGCCAGCCCAGGGGAGCTCAGGTGCATGCAATGAAGCTGAGTGCCCAGAAGGGCTGGAGCCAGGATCCACCCCTTCCCAGACCTCATTTAAGGGCTGGCAGTGGGAGTGAAGGTATCTCTCTGGAGATCCTTGTGTACTTGAGGCTTTCTGAAGGTAAGCAGCTGCTTTCTCTTATTTCTGTGCTTACTGCTGTTGTGTTTGAGCGAATCCTCACTTGCAGCTAGAGATCTTGTTGCTCTGCTGTCATTGCTGTGATTTCCATCATGTTATAGCAATTAGCAGCTTTGAGAGATGTACCTTTGTTTCAGCACTCATTGTGCTATTGGAACACAGTAGTGATAGGAATGGTACAACTTAAGAGAATTCCAGAACTCAAACTCCTCTATCAACAGAAGCTCTGCTGCTGAATTCCTGCAGTGTGAGGAGTCTCCAAGGAGCAAAAAAAGAAAATCACATCCTTCTATTGAAGGAAGCTTTACAAAGTTAAGTAAAATAGAGAATGCTGATGACCTTTAATGCAGTCTTTCATATGAGCCAACTGAAGTGTGTAATACTGACACATAACATAAGGGAATATTGATAATTTACAGATCATACAGATAGATGGATTTCTCAGTTTCCTCAAAAACTTAAAGAAACATAGAATAGAAACTGGGCTCAATTCACCTCTGCCATTAACAGGTGCATCATGACTTAGTATTTGTTCACTGAACTGATAATAAAACATTGCTGTACTCATTATATGCAGCAGGACACAGAATGAGAAAAGCTGTCCTTGACATAGGCAATAGCCTACTGTGTTACCTCACCACAAAATACACTCCAAGAGCAATTCTGCAGTGCTGCTGCCTGTAGTGTGATGTCATACGTGCCACCTGAAGACAATGCATGTGATATTTCAGAAATGATTGCATGGAATAGTACATCTGCTTCTTTCTTTTCTGAAAAAGACCACTTTTTTTCCCTTTTTGGAGCAGAAGAGGTGAAAAAAAAGCATTCTGAAAACATTCGTACACTTCCAAAGCTGATTGAGTTGGCTGGTGAGAACGAGCTGTGTGATCTGACAGCAGTTCTGACACCAGAGCTGCTTCCTACTGTTGGCTTACACAGAGAAAAGGGCACGAAGTCAGTATGCCTCCACATCAGGTGGTTTGGTAGTTACTTATGAATGCTGCATCCTGGCATATATAGAGCAGACATCTGAGGATTTTTGCTCCTAAGAAGGAACAGTCATAAAGGAGAACATAAAAATCAAGATATATGCCGTTTCTGAATTGTTTAAAGTGGATTCTGAAGTCATGCAGCTTCCACTTCCTTGATGTTCCTGCAAGGTGGTCACAGCAGGGTGAAGGAGAGAAGAGCAGACTGATCAAAGGGAGGCATGCATGCAGGGGAACTGAATAAAATGAGTTGTTTAGGACCACTCTAGGGGAAAAAAACAGATGGAGAGGGGGAAATCAGAAGTAGGATGCTGACCAGTGTCCACGTGTGGGCTGCAAGGTGAAACAGAAGCCTCTTACAATGATCTACTGGTCTGAGTTACGGTCTTGTGTTTGAGCATTCAGCCAAGTTGGTGTCAATTCTGTCCAAATTCAGAGCCTCAGAATGAAATCCCCTCTTTGAGGATTACTTTATTTTCAATCTCAAACTCTTCTTTCTCTGTTCTACTGCTGGCCCTACCAGACTGAACTCCAGGCTACCTTTGTACAGCACCCAGTCTGTGCTTGCCACAAGTCGGCTGTAGCTGTGCATCTGGCCCACTGAAGGCTACAAGTATGCTATTTTATTTTCCCCGGTGATTTATTTGAACTGCCCTCATGTAATCCCATTCCTCAACTATAAAAGAGAATGGAACTGTTTATGTGGATTTATTGGGTGATGTCTGCTTGACAGATGTCTGTACTAGAACAGCTGCATACATGTGGTGTCTTTGGTATTTGCTGTCTTTAAAAGCTTTACTTTTTTAACGCTTCTGACTTCATAAAAAACAAGTAAAGAGTACTGTCAGAATATACTGTGTTCTCAAAAACTAATTTATGCCTGAATATTTCTAATTAAAGAAAAAAGGGAAAATAAACAACGTATGTTTCTCCATGCCAGTTGATTCCTCTCCATGTTTTAAAAGCACCCCTTCAGCTGGCTTGACTAAGAGCAACATGCATATGCCAAGTTGAACACAGCTGCAGATCTTGCCTGTCAGTAACTAGATTTCACAACAGAACGTGGATCTTATGATTATTCAGGGTTTCATCATCCCCAATATCAATTAACTTGATAATAATTGAATTTATTATCCTAGTGAAACTTCTGTTTCTATATAGTTATTCACCCTAAAGCTCAAGCAGTGCTTTCTGCCTTACAAAGAACGTGCACAGATGAATCTAGCATTATAAGATGGCACAATGGGAAGAACATTCTTGCACAAGATCAGCCAACTTCTTTCATGGCAACTTTGGAAGTGGCAGTTGTTTAGGGGTAAATGTACCACTGTGTAATTCGGCACAGATTAGATCTTCATCGTGAGCCATCAAAGGCCATATGTTCCAAACCTCCCTTCTCTTCCCAAATCCAAGTTTGACAAAATTCTAGTCTATATTTAGATTCTTAAGAACATATCCAACTTCCTAATGGCACTGAGCATCTCGTACAAAGCTAGAGCACCTTAACTTCAGACTCAGGCTTTGAAAATCTTGGCAAAGACTTTCAAGGTAACTTCTTCTGGAAGAGTCCCATGATGTAAGCTGTATGGAGTTCAGTTTATGGATCTGGGGTGAAAGCTTGAAGTGACTCTGCAAATCCTAAGAATCAAGGCTCTTCAGGCCTGCTGCTTAAACAAAGGTCGAGATGTCTTCTAGCCATCCCAGAACTGTAGTAGGCTTAGTTATGTGCTAAAACCAGGTAAAATAGACACTATTTCTTCATGCTTTCCTCTATATCTCAAACTGATACGCTCTTACAAAGCACTTTTGCTCTTTAATCTGTTTGTATGCTTTAAGACTGCAGGGATTATGGTAGTAGACATGCCAAAGTTTAACTGTTACTTGGGAAAATACTACAGGCTCCACGTGCAGCATGAAGGAACCTAGAAGAAACATTTAATTTGGGGGAAATGAAATGAACGAACAAGAATGAGGTTAGCATGGTAGAAATGGGTTTTGTACATGAGAAGGGACAGGAACATGTAACAGGAACCATAACACTCAGAAAACATGGTCAGTATCAAGTATCAGGTTTGTGTAACAGCCTTACCTGCCGCTGCCAATTGAAGGAAATGCAATTGATTTCAGCTTCTTTTCATCAGCCAGAGCCAAGCAGTTCTTCACTGTCTTTTCCAGCAGCTCCTCACATTTGTCTGAGCCCCAGCCTGGGCTGTTACAGTGGATCACAAATTTTGCAGGCAATCCATGGCCAGCACTGACAACAGCTGGTAAGAAACGAAAGTGAAACATAACTCTTTCCTCTCATTAGCATTAAAAGAATGCGTGTGTGATTAAAGTAGCAATCGACAGACATTCCTTTATCCCCTCTGAATGTTTTAGATTAGAAATCACACAGTTTTAAAGTATAACAACATGATTACAGAGACTTTCCCATTTCCAGCTGTACTTTGCCATGGCAATTTCTAAATCATAACTATAATAGAGCTTATTTTGGAGAGCAAGAATTCATGACTGACATCAAAGGAAACACATTTATATTGGGGATTGTGGAAATTTGTGTCATGTCTGAGAGAAAGGCAGTAATCTCATAGAATGTAAATCCGCTCTAGCTATGATCTTCCTTTGGTTCAGAGTTTAAAGCAGAGCTACAATAAGTATTAGGATGCTGCCCTGCTGGAGTTATGACTTGTGTGACCTTCAGCTACTCTTGCTATATGCTTTTTTCCCCAGCTAGCCTCAGATAACAACGAAACCCAAATTGGATCAGTTTGGAGCTTTTAGTGTTCCACAAACTGGTAAGGAAGGCTGGAAAAGAGGTAAATTAAAGCTTTTTGCATCCAGCTTAGTTTGAGTAATTGTAAAGAAGATATTTTGTGCCATTTCATAACTTTGGGCCCAGTTCTGTTCGAGCTTTTTTGTGAATGGGTCATCTGAGACTGCCTACACAATGCCACCTGTAAGTGACTCCTTTGTTGTGTTTTTGACAGACAGTTGGACAGGATGCAAGAACAGCTTTACGAAGTTTGATTCACACTGCTTATACACCAACAGGTGAGGCCTTGTATGTACAGGGAACTTCTACCACACCAATTGCACGCTATCACCAGGATGCTGTCAGGGACATGGAAGGATTACTAAGGCACAGGAGCGCCTGCCTGCTGCCCACTGACAGCCAGTGGGTCTCCAGAAAGCAGGATAAGGGCATCAGAAATGGCAGCTGAACTCACAGATCTGCAGCTGCAATTAGAAACTTGTCACTGTCTTACAGGATCATGCATTGAGCCTTCACCAAGAGTCAGCCCTCTAACAGACTATGGGATATAATCATCTAAGACTGCAAAAGCACGGGTTAAAAATGAAAGCTTGAATCCTCCAAAACAGTAGGAAAAATACCAGTAATCTTCACAAAAATCAGGTTTGTAAAGGCTGGGAGGCCAGGCATCCTCTGCTTCATTCTGGTATCTTTATGAAGTGTTTTTTTAATTTAAATACAGTAGAGAACTTTGGGTGCTATTATCACATATGGGGAAAATAGACCTTGCCATGTGCCATTGTGGTTCATCAGAAGAATACATTTTAAAGGACAGTGGAAGCACAAGGGTGATGTTCTTAAGGATTTGTAGATCCTCAACACAGCGAATAACTTCAACCTTAGTCAACTTTAATTTGTCCTTATAGGCAACTGAAATGTTGGCAGATCCAGACTTCATCATAAATCCAGGAGAGATCTCATAAAAGCAGCTGCCGTATCTCTAGTCAGATGTGAAATGCTGATAATTCCTTCATGAAAGGATAAAATACCGTATCGATGTACATCACCAGCTTCAGTATTTCTCAGACAGGGGGTGTACTCTAGAGTAGTCATTAACTCATTAGGATTCTGTTGAAGACAGCTGTTAATTACCCAGAGCAGCTGTCCCTTACTTTAAATGCAAATGTTCTGAAAGGGGAAGTATGTTTTGCTATAGAAACAAACAAAAAGAACCACTGCCACGTTCTGTGCTGGTTACAGTCATGGTCCAGGTAAGGATCCTGGTTACTTTATTAAAAGGGATACCCATATTATTAGAAATCTGAAAACTGGATATCCATTAATGGGGAAGTTGATCTGTGTCCAATCTTTCCTAGCAGCCAGGTTCTCTGGGGTAGCACGTAGCTCCCCACAGGGTGAGGCTGCCATGCAGTGCTCAGGTCTGAGGGGTGCCTTGATGCAATCTGTTTGTGAGCACAGTTTATGTCGCTCATTGGTGAGTTGATAAGGAGTAATGTAGATAAGGGGGGGAAAAAAGAGATTCCAAATATTTTTAGCAAAACAAAGATTCCAAGAGAAACTGAGTAACGTTTTTAAAAAGCAAGGAAGAAATCTGTACGAAGCACCAGAAGTAAGCAGTCACAGTTCCTTCTGTCGTGGTTGAAGTCTTTCATCTCAGCTTTAGTCAAAATTGGTTTACAAAACTGCATGTACTGTATTTATTTTTATAGCATAAACACAGATGGCAGAACCAACATTCTATATGAACCAGCATGTATCAGCAATACCACAGATGGTGTCAAATTGCCATTACCAAATGTCGGTACTCTTATAGTAGATTTTCCTCAAATATTGCATAAAATTTGATAACTAGACATCAAAAAAATCATACACTTCTACAGTGATGATTTTGGCACTGATTAAAATGAAGTACTTAAGCAGGTGCTTGACTTTAAGCACGTGCTTAAGTTCAGTGAAAGTCAGTGGCATCTTGGCAAGCAGACATTTAATAGAGTTGAATTCAACAACTCTGAGTAATAAGTATCCAATTAATTGCTTTTATGAACTGTACCCTTAACGATCAACCTTCCTTGTGTATGTGTGTATCCATGAACAGCCTGCTGTTAGTTGTAATATTACATCACTACGCCATTTCCTGGTTACTTTGGTAATGGCTACTGAAGATGCAACGTGTGCATTGTAACCCTGGGGAGCACAGATAACACACACAACCAGCAGCGATGCCTGGGGACAGCAGGAACCAAGCTGGGATGTGTGGCTGACTGAGCCATGCGGGCTCCCGAAGCGCAGCGCCTCACCTCCAGCTATGTCCAAGGGCCCGTTCTTTTTCCGAAGCTCAATGACAGCTTCCACAAACTCCTTGCCTCCTTTCTTTTCCAAAGTGCTTCCTGAACAGAGAATTGTTATTTTATTCCTCTCATCTCAGGTTCCCACAGCAGACAAGACTTATCGTTATTTGCGATTACATCGTTCTAGATATTTCTGCCCAAACATTTTTTTTGGGGACTGCAAAGTAAGATCTAAACCTTTTGGGACTTCAGAGTTAGCTACTCATTAAAAACAACAATGACAACAAAAAGAAAACAAACAAAAAAACAAAGACAACCCTAAGAACCCAAAAACCTTCCATCTGTATCCCTTGCTAACATCTTCAGACTGATTTTAACGTCAAAACATCTGACATGACATCCCTATCTCCTTCCTTATCATGAGCATCTGTCAATGTGGAATGATGCAGAAGAATGTGCTAGCTCAAAAGTGATTGAAGTTCCATAATTCCTTCCCTTAAGATTCATTTCCCCTCTCTCTCTTATAAATGTTCTTAAAGAGCCATTTGCCACAATAAGAATTTGAAACTCACCTGATCTTGGTCCCTGACCCCAACAGGTGGCACCAGGAATGAAACAGTCTCGTGAGTGCAGCGGGCTGCTTTACTTGGTAACTGCCCAGCTTGTTGAGCCACCTTTAACCAAGAGGAAGAGCCTCAGAAATAAGGAGAATCTCTAAGGAACATATTCCTCCAATGAACTTCTCTGACTACAGCTAAGGAGCTGGACAAAGTCATTTTGGGAGGAGAAGAGCTGTGCAGTGTTTCAAGGCAACCAAAAGGTATGCTTTTACCAAAGGCAGTCCATCACTAAATGGTTTAGATCTTATTTTGCAGCTCTAGTTTTAGGTATTAAGATATATATATATATATATATATATAAGAAAAAACAGCCCAAGAAAGCATTTTCCTAACTACATAAGCATCCCAAATAATTCTGCGCTGTGCACATTAATGATTAAGGCAGATAAGTAAAAAGCAGTGGTATCATAAAGGCTCTGATTTCAGATATTACTCCCAAAACTGATTTCCAAAAACTCAGAACTAGGATCTCTACAGATCTAGGCTTTTATTTAGTGAAGCCCCTTACTTCCACTGATGGAGAAAGAACAAACTCATTTTCTGATGGAAGTGCACATACTGTATGCCCAATGAAGCAGAGCCCCTCCTCCAAGGTTCAGCTTAATAAAGAAGAGTTATAGCTCTGAGAACGAAGGACTGCCAGATGCTTTTGTTTTGACCCCGTTGCTAAATTTCTTCCAAAATGACTATTAGAAGTTTCTTGAAAACAAGAAGGCATTTGTTTGCTCATTCAAAGACTGACCCTGCCTCTATTTTGCTATTGGTTTATTGCTTTTGGGGTACAGAAGCTGAGGATAACTTCAAAATGTATGTCTCATATTTTGCTTTTTTCATAACTAATTCAGAATTGCAAGATCACACTGTGTATGTCAGAGTGTAATTTGCTCCTTGGACTCAATTAAGCTTTTTTAAGTAAATACTTTGGTCTAAGCTTATTTAGACAAACTCCACGCTAAGATTTTCATGAAATTCAGTTAGCTGTGCAGCTGAGCACAAGGCACCGCCTAGCAGATCTCTTAGATAAGACAGCAATGGCTCATCTATAGCAGCAAGGTGTCCTAGGAGAACAGGCTCTGAAGAGAGGTGTGCCCAGGACTGGTGGCTCAGAGGAGCGCTGCCTTCACAGCAGCCATGGCTGAACTTATTTACCCGATGTGGCTGATGTGAGGGATCTGTAAAATCACTCTGACAGGGAAGGGATAGGGAGGGAAACGGTTTTTCATTCTAGTTATATTCCTGTTGTATGTATTTCCATATCCCTCCTGCTCAGATCTGTGTATACATTCCAGTTATATTCCCCTTGAGTCCATGAACTCAGATTAGTCCTCAAACCATGACATTCATAATCCTTAGACTTTCTTGTTTCAAGGGGAAACATAATTAAGCCTTGAACAGAACCTAGGAACAGAAAAGATCTATTAACTAGGTCATCTCTTTGCCATTGCAAAGCTGCTGTACGTTTAATGGAATTTAGCCTACTTTTCCCTAATTCAATCTAAAAGGATCAGCTTTTTCCCTTCTACTGGGAATTAATTTATAATTAAAAGCAACGAACGACCCTGCCGGCTCATCTCACTGAGCTCCTGCAGATACGGTGGAAAGAAGAACATATGTGGTAGCAGTGATGTTTTCTGCACTTCTCAGCTATGTTCTTCTGATTAATAGTGAGGATTTATATTGAAATTATTTTTCATTTATGTTGAAATTATATTTCAGGACTATGTTGTCAATTGGAAAGGACACACTGCCTTCAATCGTTTTCCACTACGTTAGCAAGTTTCTTGATGGAAGTCTTGCTTCACAGCTTCAAGGTTAGTAGCTTATTTGCTCACAGGCATAAATATGTGTCACTCCCATGAGAATAAGGTCATTATCTCATGCTTTTGAAGCAGGCATTGGTATCAGTGTTGAAAACAGCGTTAGCAGAAATTTAGGCTCTAAAATTCTCAGGGTAAGCCCCCAGTACACTTACATTGTTAGGGAAAAAAAACGACAACAAAAAAATAATTAAAAATAAATTTAGATGGGTAAAAGTTAATCACTGGAAGCTAGGCATTTGTGCACTTCTATTCTTTCTTACAGCAGTCAGAGGCAACAGGAACCTCCGCTAAGGTATGAGCAGTGCAGCTCTGAGAGAAAATTGTCTTTGTAGAGCAGCTTCTGGAGCGTTTCTCTGCCAAAGGGCAGGAGACAAGCACCTTGTCTAAATGAGCCTGGCAGACTTTAGAAGCATGTTCTTCAGATAAAGGGAGTTATGACACTCTTCTTTTCATGTCTCTGCATAATGTTTAGCCAGCCAAGTCGCAGCTGTTCCCGCTCTAACAGGCCATAAAGGGCTGCGTTCTTCTGTGCCTTACTCAGAACGGAGCTCCCTGGGAAACAACGGGTGTTGCAAGGCTTGCTGACCTGCAATGGGACAAGGGCCCTCCACAAGGGAGACCCTTCATGCAGTGACGACGAGGCCAAGAGGAAATGTAAGAGGCTGGGATCACGCAGTTGATTTAAGTATGGTGTCATCACCCTCATCAGCAACTTCCACATTCAGCCCAATTCTGATTTTGCCTTCTCAAATTACTAAGGCAGATCAGACAAAGCATGGCTACCTGCTTGTAACATCCTTTCGAAATATTAAAGGTATAACCAAGACAGGAGTTACTCAGGGCAAAGCAGAGGTAACAATTTAAGATGTCTATATGATGTATATGATACCTTAACTCATCAGTGTGGCTTAGGTGACTAACTGTATGAAAAATGTGTCGTGTGTCTATCCACGTGCCAGTGACACAAGCAACCACTGAGCAGGGCTACGAGGTAATTGGTCCGTGAGTTAAAACATGAAAAAACAAATCCATCTTAAGAGTGCTCAGAAAACAAGGTGGGCTAGATCCAGCATGTCAGATGTGAACATCTGAAACTTGGCATGGAGAGAGTGTACTGGAACCGGCCAGAAATCTAAAGATCAAGGCACAAACTGCATTCCATGTCATACAATGCTGTAGTTCATTTTCCTTGGTCGCATGCCTGCGTTGTACAAATGCTGTTCTTGCACTTTGAATTTTGGCGGTGCGTTCTGTCATTACTTTTGAAAGTCTGATTGATTGGGTGATAAAAATCAGAAAGGCCTGCTGAGTTTGCAACGACTCATTTCTTTTTGTTATCAGTCAGGACTGCTGGAAGTGAGAAATAAATGCAAATCTGCATAGCTACAACAAGCTTGTGGCTGCTGATTGACCATGCACACACATACGAACTCCGCAGCACTGAACTTGCCATTACCTACTTCACCACCGGTGTAGAAGTCAGAGTTTGTCGGGTGAACGACAGCATCACTGTCGATCGTGGCAATGTCAGCCTGTACAACTTGCAACTACAACAGGTAAACAGATGTATATCAACCACGTTGGACAGAGACCCAGCACAGGCTCTACATTTACACATGTACCAACGTCCATTATTTTCCTACCTTCACATCTCCAAACCTTGCGCCAAAGGAGTAATGCTGAGTGGTGTGTGCAGGTGTGTGTAGAGAAAGGGGTGTAGGGAACAGGAGGAGGAATATTGAGTACGACATGATCAAATAAATGTTAAAATGACAAGTCAGAGCAATCACACGAGATCATTTCCAAAGATTTAAGATCAGCTAACACCCCATTTCACTTGGCAGCATCCTAGAACAACTAGTTCCCCACAGAGCATGACACTAAAACATGGAATCTGTTTAAAGAAAGAAATTCATGATCGTCAAGCCAACCAAAATAACTAGTTTCTCCATTTTGTCAGCATCAATAAGCTGACAGGAACTTATCTTATCTTCATCTACATAGCAATTCATTACTTGGTTTCTACAAATGACAGTTTCCTTCACATGGAGGAAGCAATGAATGGCAGGATTTTACTGAATTTGATTTAAAACGTGCAAATGATTGAGGTTATGCTTTAAAGGTAAAGCTTGTTTTCTAATTCTGCATTGCAAAGTACGAGACAGGTGTAAAAACATACATGTACCTGAGAAAGAGTGATCTGAAATTACCCTTGAATCTTTTTCTTGTTAAATTACATATGGGAAATGCAGTAGCAGAATTATGGGTTGCATTCCATGAAGGAAGTTTTAAAACAACAACAGCAGGTGTAATCAAATAACAGTGGAAGGCAGTACAGAATGCATGGGAAGTTAATTTTTCTTTATGTTTGCTGAAGAACAGACAGTTGATGAATCTGGAACAGGAGGAGGTTTAAAAGTGATACAACACCAATGATAGTATCTGCAAGTTCAGCGTTGGTATACTATCAGTTTTTGTTTTCAGCTGAATGTGATCGTGATGGGGAGTAACTTAAACAGAATTGAAACCAATAATTTGACTGAATCACGCATGAAATCAAGATACAGAAAATTTGGGCACGGTTGATAATTTAATCATTCCTCTTTAAAAAGCGCTACGCCTACTCCGAGTATCAGAAAAAGGAATAACACTGCAGTCAGAATGGAGAAACTGCTTATTTTGAAAACAACCTGACAAAAAAAAGTATTTTAGTCCTCAAAGAAGCCACATAAAAACCCCCCAAAATAGCTAACAGTCACATATGATCATTATGGAAAAGAATTTAAATGTTTTTTTTTTAATTGCATTCAACTTGAAGACTAGCAGTAGTTGTAAGTTTCCAAATTTGGTGGCCGTGTCTTTTGAATAGAGTTCTTCAACAAGAGAGAACCTGGCAGATTGGAATTTTAGCTCTTATTTAATGAACGAAGCCCTAGGGAGTAAATTCTGGGTTCCATAATTTCCATGTGACCATTAGTTGTGTCAACCCATGCCCCATTTACCTAGGTCATCTTTAAGGTCAATGTCAGCATTGGTAGGATTGATAATGGCCTCCACCTCGAAGCCGGCTAAATTACTGATTTCACTGTGAATAAGGTTCAGCTGAAAAGAAAAGCATGAGGTGGGAAATAACAGGACAGCTGGGAAATCACAGAGAAGCTGCAGAAAAGTGAGCTTTGCAACACAGATGGAGATAGCATCACTGCAAACAAATATGCAAAATAAAAGGCAAGTCATAAAGGAGGGCTGTTATCCAAAAAAAATTAACCAACTGAAACCATCAAACCCAAGACTCAAACACTGCTGACACTGGGAGGAAATAAATGTACCTACCAACAGGGCCCTATTTTGGCTTTGTGCTGAGTTCTTTTTGAGGTTCTTATTTCAGCATTATAAAAAAGGTTTTTGTCTCTTCTTGGAGGACAGATGAAAGACACCCTGATCATTTCTTAGGCACCCACTGCAGGGTCGTGCCATGGCTGTTCAGCACCCAGACTGGATGTAATACACAGCTTTTCCTTTCTGAAGCCAGTGAACCTGAGCACGTCGTTAGGAAAGCAGGCACTTGTCTTCAGAGAGAGCTCCACCCTAATAAAAGGCTGCACTTCTTTTTTCCTTCCTTGCTGGTGTCAGCATCTCCTGCATTGCAGTCGCTTTTGTTTTCACACACACAGCTCTGCTGGCACTGGGCCTGACTGGCCAAGAACTGTAAACAGGCACTGTTATGGGTTTATCACTTCTACTGATGTATGAAACAGGACAACTGCATCACAAACTATGCTTGTATCTACAGCATGTATACGCCTTTAAAATGATTGTTTCACCAGCTAATTGGGGCATATGGAAAGCAATTACAAAATAGAAAGTTCTCATTCATTTATGCAAGTCTCCAAGCCAACTGAAATTAAGTGAGGCTTTCCTTCTAACCCCAAACCCATATATCCAACATACGAAACGTAAGGTATACGTTCAAACATGGCAATTAATCTCATCAAAAACTGGATTTCATCTCTTGGTTTGTAACCCACATTCTGTAAACTTCACTCTTTATGATTTTATTAATAGGGAACATGAATCAGCTCATGAAACCAATACAAATGAATGGGTTGTTTAAGGAGGCCAACGTTCATCCATTTAAGTTTTATGGAAAACATATTTCCGTTTCAGCCACGTGATTACATGAATTGAGCTTCTTTCTCTTTTTAGAAGTCAGCAATTTCATATCATTTGCATAAGTTCCCTGAGCAAACTCCGTTCCCTCAAATAGGGTGGTTCTGGCTAAAAATGAGTAATTCAGCCCTGTTTTAAGTATGGGTCTGTCTGGGAGTTTGTAATAAAAATCGAAGCAAGCTTGCTTTCCAAATAGCTCAGGGTCCTTTAATGCTTCACACCTGGTGAGTTATTCATACTGGAGTTTGAGCCTTGAGTTTGACTACAAGCAACTGCTGTTTAGATAAAAAAAAGGGAAGTCAAATAAAACCAAACCAAAATATTAAATAAACTATGAATTCTGAAATAATAATAATAAAAAATATCCAAAACCAAAATACATGCACACACCAAAGGACTGTTTTGTGGAGATCTTAGTATGTTCCTAAGCACATTTCGTTCATTTTATAGGCGAATCTTTTTGATCCCTAATCGAGTTCTGCCAATCTTTGCCCCAGGTTTATCGGCTGCGTGGTGTGTTGGTTTCAGACCTTAAATTCTCTCTGCACCTACTTACAGAAGGGATTTACATAGCAACCAGCTGCTAATTAAAGTTTCAACTTAATAGGAACAACGAAATGCTCAAAAGGCTGCCCGTTACTGATGACTTGTGTTGGCAGCTAAGGATTATCTGTTCAGTTCTGCACGTGCTGTTCAGTGCACTGTTAGCTGACAGTCAAACAGTACAGCACAAATCAAAGTTTTCCCACAGAACTAAATAGAGCAATTGCTCAATCTTACTACTCAATTCTACTACTCAACAGTATGAAGCATTTATTTTAGACAGAAGAAATGAACCTCTAAAGGGCCACCCTTAAAAAAACCAAGGACAACTTGCATATCCATGTGCAACCTTTGAACCATTGCACGTTTTCCTAGGATGAGTTTCACAGTGCAAAGTGAAGACGTATTTTGCAGGCCAACACGCTGCTATTTTTCTGAAGGCCCAAACTCTAATGCTCAGGTTTGAGGTCTGACAGCTTGCACCGTAGCTCACCTTTCCATTAAGAACACACAGAACAGAAATACAGGACTAATTAAACGGCTGTGATCAACAGGAATATTTTTGCTTTCAAATTGAACGGCTCAGAATGTTTTAACACATGAAGCTTTTCTGCCGTCCGTGTGAGGAGCGCAGTTGTACCTCCATTCCATAATGGGGAAAGCAACAGAGAGAGGAGGTGATTCACCGTATCTCTTAACTGGCCAAATCCAGAAGCCAGCAGTCCTATATCCCAGGCCTCGACCTGATCCACCTCATGTCTTCCCGACCCCAGAGAGGCCAGAAGCTCTTCCCTCCCTCAAAATGCTGTTTAGAAGTGAGGCTATGTTGAATGGAAGAAAGGTCACCCTGCAAAGAGGCGGTCACCTTTTGTCCTCACACACTCCCAAAATAAGCACCATGCAGGAGCCTAAGGAATCGAACCACAGCACTGTTATCTACAACAGCTGTTCTGTTGCCATGATGTTTATGAATATCACATGGCGCTAATTTAAGGCATTTCAAAGTCAGTATTATCTTTTCAAACGTCAATTGCATATAGAAGTGGCTACATAGAAGCATTTAATTGATTCAAATTCACTGCAGTTTTAAAGATAATTGTTACATTTCATTTCTACGTATCCAAAATAAATAATTATCTGAGATTTCCACGTCACAAATAATTGTAAACCCTCACCACTGTCAGCTGGACCCCAGGCTGCCAGACCTGCACGGCAGCTGGCCCAGCCCAAGTTCAGGGGGCAGGGAGCACTGAAGTCCCACTGATTTCATGGCTCAATATTTTATCTTTGGCTTTTTTTTAATCACGAGAAAATAAAAAATATTTTGATCATATGGAAAATGCATCTTTGGAAAATAATTTTCCAAATCATTATTGTATTGTACAGTACTCTGTAGAATACTTCCAAAGTATTTCTAGGAATAAGCCAGCGTAATAGGGATGTCTTTGGTTTGTATGCTAAATAAAGTCTCTGATCACCACAGGGCAAAGATTTTGTATTCTAGGCTCTCTCTCTTTCATTCTTAACATGAGCGCTTCAAAGAATTCAGGTTGGTCTAACCGTGCTATTTTGGGGGTACATCAGAGCATCCAAGAATTCCGTTTTCACTGACACATGACAAGATGTGAACGTTCTGATATCTGTTAGAAGTGTCAGTGGTAAGAAATGCAGCGCCAGCAGATGAAGAACCGGTGTGAGGATGGATAGAAGGCACCAGTGATCTGGGGCTGCACTCACAAGAGTACGAGAAAGCCAGAAAGCCCATTTCCCATACAAGGTACTGCTGGAAAGCTCCACAACGGACAGAGGCTTTGCTCATCGCTGCTTTAAGCAGTTCTGGAGTTCACAACTCTCTTCCTCTGAGCCCAGCCACGAAGGCCCATTGATCTGCAGGGCCGGTCTTGTTAGAACACAGCATTACCTCCTATTACAGGTTTCTTATGGTAACTACAAGGAGCTCAGAGTCAGACCCGAAAGTCTTACATACTTAGCTTTCTTCAAACAGTAACTTAGTCTGTAAGTTTGGGGTTCTAATTCAGTCATCTGTGTGTCTTAAAATTACATCCTAAGCCACCCCCCTAGAGGTAGTCAAAGAACAAAAAACCTAACAAAAAACCCTACTGAACTCATAATCTGGCTCTAAGTGTACAATTAACGGTGGAAAACAAGAAGTCTCACAAGAAATAATGTTACTTCCATGCACGTTAAAATTAGCAACCAAATTGTGGAAGGATAAATGGAGAACATCCTCAGTATGAAATAAAAACGGGTCAGAGGGTACATCCCACAATGGACAATAATGGTTCATCTTTTATGACTTACAACACAATGATCTGATTACTGAATGATAGAAGAAAGATGCAGTTTTACTTAATAAAATTTAGTGTTGCAAACTAAAGGCAGGTTTCAAGATAAAAGACCAAATTAACTTAATCAAGTGTCTCTTCAAAGGAATTGCCTTTTTAAACAGATGTGTTTCTATCAAACCACCCCATGTCCCAAAGCATATTCACAGGGAAAAAAAAGATCATGGACTTGGAGCTTCTCATAAAGGCATCATTTTTTATTACACAGCATTAGCTTTTGTAAGGAATACAAAAAATAGAACAGGACACGAGACAACTGCTATAAAGGAAGGTCTAAAGGAGGCTTTGATAAAAAGCTGGACATCCTTCACATCAGCAATGAGGTGGGATGCCCTTCAGAAAAGCCATTTTATTCTTAGAATAATTTTGTCTTTGGCAAAAGCTTAGCAGTACCCACTGAGCTGCCTGTGAGCGAGGCATGACGGATCACAAGCATGCAGGCCTTCCTTCTATTTGAATATTTAATTATGTTGGTTTGTGAAGACTCATTTATGTATTTTTAAAGTTGCTTCAGAGCATTTCTGTGTTCATAAACTAATATCGTACACCTCCACATGTGCGGTGGAGCAATGTCAATTGTACCTGGATATTCTGGGGGAGGGGGTGGTGGGAGGGGCTGTTCCCTAAGCAGCACTGAAAAATAGGTATTCACTGATAAAAATGCATGAGCATACCTTCTGGCCAAGGAACAGACTTTTCGTGGACAGGACTGTGAAGCCATCTGCAGGAGTTCCCTCTGTTGTGCTGTCAGCACTGGCTGATTTGCTCACTTCTCCCTGCTTCTTCTTCCAAAAACAGAGTTAATTAGTTAACTCAAGGCTCGAGTTAAACAGTGTTTAGTAACACTGAGATATACGACATACATAAATGCTTACCAGGCAATAAAATGCTACCACAAACACTGGCGTTTGGATTTTATCCATGAGTCTACAGTGGCTGATAAAAGCTGAAAGAACCATAGCAGAAATGACCTCAATGTCTGCATATCCATATATTCTTTTCTTGCCTATGACTGCACACAATTGAGGGGATGAATGCATTAAATGCTGAAGGATAAAATAAACTTTTTACAGCTTCCTAATGGTTTGTGTGCAAGAATTCCGTTGCTGTTGATGTGTAGGCAGACATTCATTTTAAGGTAAAAACTGGCTTGTCAAAGAGCACATTTTGTCTCTCAGTGAAGGAATGGCACCACAGGTTTCACGAGACCTTTTAGAAACATTTTGAAATGCATTTTTCCTTAGGGACAGTGCAGAGAAATACATCGTGCTTTCTGCCTGCTACCAGGAAGGAATAGGCTGAACTTCTTTGTCTTGCCTGGTCACTTCCCTTTAGCTCCAGTAAAACTGTGGAGGGGCAGCTTCCTCAGTCACCATTCCTCCCTTTCTATTATATGACTGAAGTAAAATGATAAGTTTCAGGAAATAATCGACTTACTGAATAAAAAGGAGAATTAAGAACACTTTGAAAAGGGTGCTTCGTGAGGACAGTGAATTGACTGCTGCAGCTACTGACTCAACTGGTACCAAGAATCACTTCATACTGTCAACTGAGTTACTACCTGTGAGTTCATTTAAATCTTGGTTGCCTCAGCACTGCATATGCTGAAGCTGAAAGCATACATGGAACACCAGGCAGCCACCTTTCTCCTGTCACTCCTGTCCAAAGTGTATAAACTAAATCTGCAGCTGAACAACGAAGCTGGCTTTACAAGGCTGTATTTGTGCTTCTAGAAGCTGTTGCCATGCTTTTCTTTACACAAATGTTTTGAAAATTAGATTTCCATGGGTCCCATTTCAGTTCCCCTAGAGTTTACTGCTAACTGAATACCAATATAGTGAGGAGACAATACAATTTATTGTGTGGAAGAAAAACAGAAACCCGCAACAGACTTCCTGCTTTTGTAATCAAGCAGGAAAAACAATCCAGATTTAGGAAAATTATTAGTGCACAGTTATTAGAAGCACTGCACTCGGAATGTCAGCTACTAGGTGTTCTAACAGGGAGAATTAAATTCAGCAGTTCAAAACACAGTGAAATGATAAGCATATGACCAAGTAAGCAACAAGAGAGACACACAGGATGAATTCAGAAGCTTTGTCTGACTCTGAAGGGAACATTTTCAGATGCGCTGTCAATTTTAGATAAAATGTGTGCATTTTTCTTCCTACTTCCATTATCTATTGGTTTACAATGGTTCTTTGGCAGAAAAACATTTCCTTGGTTACAATGCACACATTGGAAAGATTCCCTACTCCTGCAAACTAAAACTGAATGTGGAAAAAAGGCAGCCATATGTTTTTCTTGGCTTTCTAGCATTAGACCACCTTCCTTTTGAGTTAGTTTCATCGATCACTCAGAGTTAAAACACAAAGCCTAAACATGGAAGAATCTCATTTATAATGTACTAATAGGTGGACATTTGTGGGTCTTCAGCTGAGCCAAAGAAATCGTGAGCAGCCACAATTAATACAATTTCCCTGATGCTGCAAGAGCCTGAGCTACCTGCTCGAGGAGAACTGCATCCTGCTTCAGAAGGACTATTTCACTCTGTCTGAACTTCAGCAAATGAACCAGAGTAAGAGGAGTCTTATATTAGCCTGGAACAAAAAGATTAATCCAGAAACCACAGAGAAACACAACATCTAAAACACGACTGACACGTTAATGGCCGCCAACATTATTACAAGCGACCTCGAGTACTGTTTTAATTCAGCATTTATCACTTTAGAGTATATTCAAACAAAGGCCAACCAAGTTTACTCTGTCTAACTCAGTGCAGGCACTTGTGCAGTCACAGCAAAGCCATCCCTACAGTTGCTATGTGAGATCCCTCTTCTGCCTCCTGGCGCCTCCAGCAGTGCTCGCCCAACAACCTGACGAAGAGTAAAGCACTCATCACTTGCCTGCCTGTCCTGCAGGCCTGTGCCACTTCTTCCTCCTACCACAGGGATTGGGCAGCACTCTTCCCTCAGCATTTGCTTGCGCTTCTACTGAAATCACTGTTTTTAACCACACACTAAACTTCCCTAGGTGATGCTCCCTACAGCTTGTTTGGATTGAAAATAAATGGATTACTCTACCTTGGATTTCCTTGCCCCTTTCTTGCCACCTGTTTTCTTTGATACAGTTTTTTTCTGTGATGGAGACTTTGCCTTCTTTGCTGGAGGTGGAGTGATGATGGCTTCCAGTTTTCCTTTTGAGCCCCGCTTCTTTGCCAGCAGCTCTGGGTGAATATTGGGCAACACTCCACCGCTGGCTATGGTGACCCCTTTCAATAGCTAATGAGAAAAACAAAAGCTGCAGATGACAAATTCCAGCATTTACACACCAATCCATAGAAAATGGCATTCACTGCAAACTTCATACGCTGTCTTGAGTTTTAACTGATTCTGGTACGTTTCTCAGCATCTATCTTGAACAAGATGACACGAAGCATAAGAAACATCTGAAGTTAATCATATACTGAGGTGTAACTGTAAATGTACTCTTCCTGCACGTATGCTGTTACTATGAATGTCACTTGAGCTCACACAAGAGCTGTTTCTTCATTAAGCTGTGAAGCCATGCAGTGAAGGCTGCTACCCAGCCACCAGAAACCAGGCTGCCCTGCAAAGCCCTCATGTCTGTGGCTGGGGATGCTCTGTTTTTCGAGGAATGGGACCCCACAGCCCATGGGACAGGACTGCAATACGTACCACGCTGTGCGCCACCCAACTTATGTCTCCGTTGCTGAATTTCCTTCAGCAGGCATTTTTTAAACAGAAAATATTTCTTAGCAAAAGGAACTTCAAACGGAGGGTAACATTTATACAAATCTCTATACCTGGAAGTCTTCCTTCAAAAAAATCTTTATGTAGTTGAAGAAAAGCAGATCAATACTCAAAAGTGTGCAGTTCATTCAAGCCTTTAAAAGCAGAGGTGAAATAAATCATGGTCTGTATTTAAAACCACTTTCAACCTTTTATTTTTTCCTAACATCCTACTGGGACTTATTTACTATTAGGGAAGACAGAAACAATGACATCAAAGTCTCTCAGGTATTCCCACCTTCTGATCCACATTGACTGCTCCCCAACCAAAACCCAGCGAGGCTCTCAGCTTACAAAAGGGTGATGAAAGCGTTATCTACTTCCACACAAAAACAGGAGGATGATTTTTTTCCTGCTCTATCACGATACACAGGGGTGGAACAATATCTTATCAGATGTTGTTTTACAGCACCTCTCAAAAAAGAGGCATTAATTCTGGCCAGTGCCTCTGGCTGACACCACAACACTGTAATAACAACGCCCAATTTTTTTTTGCTAAATTAGACATCTTGAAATCTGTAAAGGACACAGACTTGCAAGAGTTCCAGAGCTCTTAATTCTGGGGTTGCCAAGACAGACTTCAACAGGAACAGGATATGGCCCACGGAGTCCTAAGCTGGTTAAGGGGGAAGACAAAAAACAAGCGAACAAAAAAGCCCTCTGAGAGTTTATGACAACACTCATGTCTTCAACAGGAGTGATCACAACAGTGCAAGCAAATGTCACACTGCATTGTGGGTATCCTGAAATACGCAATTAGCTGAGTGCTCTCGTTAGTTACGCGGCCAGTGCGCCAGCGAGCGAATGGGCTGCTTCGTGGTGGGCTGCTCAATAAGCAGAGGTCTTGAATTACAATTCAGCTATATGGAAAGACAATTTTAAAAGCCCTGAAGGAAATCCCGGCCCTCACACGGTGGGGTTTTTTCTTACCTGGTTTAATTCCTCATCATTTGCTACAGCCAACAGGATGTGTCTAGGAGTGACTCGACCCTTCTTGTTGTCCCTTGCTGCATTTCCAGCCAGCTCCAGAATTTCCGCTGGGAAAAAAAAAGTAAGCCCCTTTTAATTGCACAGTGATTTTTCTTAATGACCACAACGTGTTATTTAGCATCCATTAAAAAAAACAATAAAATAAATCTGAATGCTATAATGTTATTCCTGACTGCTGTTGTATACCCTCAGTGAAATACCTAAGCCTAAAATCGTTGTTTGCTTTCCTAGGTGCAGTCACTAAAGGCAGAATGCACACTTGAAGGCCCGTGGTCTAAACTACATTTACTTTGTTGTCCTTATAAAGTGCTCAACTTTTCTGTGTTCTTCTCAGGTTCACTGCCTGTTTATTTCCCCCAGTTCCCTTCCCTATATGGTGGCAGAGGACCAGAAGTACAAAAGGTAGATTTTTCTAAAAGCTGTCACAAATATGAATTCTGGTTTGCATTGCTTCCACATCTTTAATTACTAAAGAACCTGCTATTCTCAATTCCTCGCTTGTAACGTTACGGAAGCATGTCAGCACACATCCAAGTTAGGATACTGCAAATACAAACTATGCAGATGCTACACTTAATGGTTTTTTTGTCTCTTTAAGAAGTTGGCCAGAAAAAGTAACTGACAAATCATGTTTGTTTGCTCCCAGTAGATCATCCTCTTAAAAGAAATGTCCAGCCCTGACAAATTACGTTAACAGCTGCACCATGATGACTTCTATTGGAATTAGGAAAGATTAACTCGCTCTCCTGTAGGATCTGTGAAGCGCAGGGCTGGAGCCTTACCTGCTAACTTATCTGTCTCCCACTCAACAAGCCTTAGGCAAAGAACATCATTAATTAAAACGAAGTCTGGGGAACAACAACAACAAAAGACTGCATACGTATATCTGACTTTGCAGCTACAAGCTACGGCTGTCTTCATTATCCATAAACTTTCACCTCCCTCTGCACAGACTGTTTCACCACTGCTTGTGGAACACTACCTGCTCTAAAACCTGGAAGTGTTTGGAGGAAAAAGGAAGAAGAAAATGAAAATGCCTTTTATACACCTAGAACATGAAAACATGCTAAAATCGGACATTAGAACTTGTGTATCAGAGTGTTTTCACGGGATGGTTGGACTAGATGATCTTGTAGGTCCTTTCCAACCTTGTGATGCTGTGATTCTACACCAAGAAAGCCCTCCCACAAGCTTGCTTTAGAGGCAAATAGAAGTAAATTAAGATTGTAATCCTAACATGAAAAAGATCAAAATCAAGGGTCACGTGACCACATGCCTTTACTGTAGCACACAGTAAATCTTAAGCAGTACTACCTAGCACAGACTATGGCTTCTCATTAGACTGAACTTAACACGATTCTCCAATTGTTTTTCATCACAAGTCCCATAATAAGCTAACAATGGCATCTACAGGAAAATGTACAGCTGCTTCCGGATGTTCTACAGTGAAGTTTCATCCAGGATTTTGGTGGACTTTCACCATTTTTGTGTTCTTTAAAGTAGGCAATTTACTTTATTATAGGGCAAGACAGAACACAAAGTTTAAGCCCCAGAAAGTAACTCTTAAAACACCTCATGCTGACAACAATTAATATATTTTTAAAGCAGGATTAGCAGGGTAAGGTCAACCTGGCTATGCTTTCCACACCTCCAAAGAACAGAATTAAGCTGGCATAATCCTTTCCACATACTTCTCGTAAGCCACAGCTCAGACGTTTGAGGTTTAGCCCGCGTTGCCTGTTGTGATAGAGGACCCGTATCACATTCCAAAGGGCAAGCAGTGCTCCTGGTTACACCCCGTGCGTTCCCACTGACCTCAATAAGATTCTGTGTCACTGCAACGCCACCATCTCCACCTCGCTAGAGCAGGAATCGTTTTGTTTGTATCTCAGAGTTCACTGCTGGCTGAAAAGCATGGCAGCAAGCAGCAGGCTGCTTTTTGGTTCGCCTCTGCTTCCCCCACCTCCGCTCCTTTACTGCGTCAGGCACCGCTGAACAGTTGGGCCGTGTTATTCTCTGCAATCCATCGGCATAACTATGCAGGCAGGTCATTTGGTAACTAAAGAGTCTAAGAAAGTGTTATGCCTGTAAAGCACAGAGGAATGTTTTATTTGTTCCTCATAAAACTCAAATGTCTGCCCTTGTACAGTGGAGAACTGTTCTTGCAAGTGCTAAGCCCTCTTCCTTGGACAGGAAACTCATTTTGAAATTACAGTTTTCTAATGGTCCTTTAGGGAAGTTGAGGTGCCCCACTTCCTTTTCGGGAACAGAACGCTTTGCACTGCTGCTGAGGACCACAAAAGAGGAGCTCAGGGAGAGGAGGAGGGCACGGAGGGTGGGTTTTTTCTCTTGACCTTCTGCTCACAGCTCCAGCCATAATCGGGCACTGCATGCGGAGAGCCCACGGCACAGGGAGCTGCACAACCCTGCTGTGTGCACAGGGCCGGGCAGAGGGGACCCTCAAAAGGGATGGGGCCAATACAGAGACCAATTCTTTGATTTAGCACTGACAGAGACAAACCCAACCCAAACCCAGCAGATCAGAGCCCTTATATACGCTGGAAATGGAGACTTTCTGGATCCGGATGGAATCCAAACTATGTGGCTGGATTCTGCTTGCAGCCAACTTTCCTTTCATACCTGTTTTATCCTACTTTGACTCTACAGATTTAAATGGTGTTTCATCCAAGTTTTAAGCTAATCTTAAACGAGATAAAATCTAGCCTTGTCAGTACAGGAGCTGATTCACATTTCCAGAACAATCTCTCTGAATTTAGGCACTTGGCTGAAAGAGCAGTAGGTGGGAAAAGGTAATTAAAACTGTGGTTTGATCCCAATTCTGCAGTCAGATCCTTCTTTGGGGCAATGTTGTAAGCTCCCATCTATCAGCTTCAAGGGGCCGAGTCACCAAAGAGCTCTGCTTCATTAAAGGTAACATTCCAGCAGTGTGCAGCATCCCTACAGGGAGCACCATGAAGCCGGACCACAGGCAACCAAATGGAAGGCCTAATGCAAAGATACATGCTTCCATTTTTTTAATTACTGTATCAGGTTTAATGATTTAATTATATCTAAATTTGGCATTTATGAACACAAACCAAAGTCTGCCTGAGTACGTGAACAAGTAAATAAATACTGATCATCTATGAGAACTCATCAAATGGATGTTCAGGAATTCAACAGAATGGAGACGCAAAGCTTTGCTGTGGCTGAGGCACAATAAGGTCCTACGAGCTTCCATATCAGACTCACCAGGCACATACATCCAGCCAGAAAAACAAAGCAAGACCACTTTGCAAAAACGAGGGCTCACAGAAAGGATGCAAGTTGGTTGCATAATGTCTGTTCCACTCCTGCCATATATTTACTCAAGGTATTTCCACCCTAGAGAATAATTACGTGGCCACCACTCAGGCAAAGGCACCTATGAGACAAACTTTATAGGAGGAGTTTTTTTTAGTGTATTTTTTTGAACCTGAGGGAAATATACAAAATGTTCATCACGACAACCTTTCAAAGATATAACTCTTCAAGTTTTATATACTGAAATTTAGGTTACTAGGAAGAGATGCTTTTTATAGTTGGCCTATAAATGACTTTCCCTGTGCTTTTAAATGCATTTCAAATAACAACAAAAAAGCAGAACAACACACGTTACTTTACCTGCAAATGTAAGGAAAAAAATCCAGTAAAAAGTGGCAGAAAGCAAATAATTGGGAAAGAAAAAACTAAACAGGAATGTCATGCCTGCATGCGATGCATTGACATACGAACTACTTTCCTGTAGCAATGGATGTGTTAGGAGTCAGGCTGCAGCATGAACACATTGGTTTGATTCAAAATGCACAATTTAAAGCGAAGGCTTGAAGTGGGAAAAAAGTCTTAAGTTGGGAAATTTTTTCTTAACTTCAATTTAATTCTCATTTATACCAAGTGAAAAAATCCTCTGCAATGCTTGGAGCCAGGCAAATGGATATTGGTGATGAAAACTGCTCTAAGCCTGTTCTCAGCACTCAAAGAAAAGCACCAGGGTTTTTTTTTGTTGGTTTTTTTTCCCTCCCCTCCTGGAGGTTTCTAAAGTTCAGTTCCACATTTTAAAAGGAGAAAAGAAAACAGGTTGTATATCTTTGTGCTTAAGCCTGAGATAAGACCACAGGAAAGGCTGCTCTCAAGGCTTTTCCTACTCAAACACTGTCAAAAATTGTTAGAAGTCTCTACAGAAACCTCATCCTGGAGCAAGCTGCCAGAGCAAGTTCCTCATCCTTCACTTGCAGAGACCTCTCTGCTCTGATCCTCTCTTGGACATCCTACAAAGCTCCCAGTTCCACCACTTGCATTTACTCCAAGTGACGCTGCTGCTCACTGAGCACCGGGCCTTTGGTGTTCCACAACACTGCAAATTTTGAAACAAGAACTCAACACTGAGGTTAAAATAAAACAAATCACTATTGGACATGAGCAAATCAGGCACAGTAGTAACCATAGACCTGGATAGAAACAAAATTAAGTGCATGTTTCTCCCACTCCTACGCAATGCACCAGTTCACTTACCCTAACAAAGCATTACCGGTCATTACTGACTAAAACTCCTTTAGAGCTTAAATGACAAAGCCTTTAGCTTAGCATGCATTCAGGCTGTCATACTTTCTCAATGTAAATACTCAATTTAATCCGGTCTGAGTTCATCCCAAAAGTGTTTGGGTTTTGTATTTTTGTTGTTTATGTCTCAAACCAAAAATCTGCTGTTGCATTGAATCCTTTTGTCCTCCTTCTCTTCGGGGAGATGAAATCATAGCTTTGAAAATTAAACCCTTAACAACTAACAGGTGATGTGCTGACACCAAGCCAACTTGTGAAGGCTGGAGCTCCAACAAGGAACCCTTTCCAAAAGAAATTTCGAAGCCTCTCCTCACAATAAAATCTTTGAGAACAATATCCAGAAATGAAAGAAAAATGAATGCTGACACAATTCCATTGAGAAAAAGCGTGCTGGCTACAGAGCCAGCTATACGACAAGGAGTCTGTTCATTGTACTGACAATTAGTCAACCTTCCATCAGCATTTTATTGACTTCAGAATCGTTTTGCATGATTCCGGAAGGTTTTAACCCAATCAACCCCAATCAACAAAGATTGTTAAGAGCTTCCTGCATTCTTCACTCCGTGTATTCCACCCAATCCCCCCGGAATCCACAGTCCCAACAGCGGAGGCAGAATCATTTAACAACACTTTCCCTCTTATGCATTCCAGTAAAACAGTTCTCAGCCCTGGTTCAAAGTCATGGAAATTCAATGCAGTGAAAATCAATTCAAGATATTTTACTGCCACGAACCAGCTTTGGTGAAACCTCAACTCTCAGCAGGGCAATCATTCTCTTAGGATGCGATAAAAAACCTTTAGGCTTCAGTCCCTGAGCTGTATCAAAACTAGGCCCCTTAAAGGAGAAACTGCGAACTTTGCCAAGTTATTGTAAGTTTGCTGTTTCTGGGAGGCAGATGACAGACTGCTGTTTACATCAAATTCAAGTTCAGGCCACAAAAGCCACTTCCACTTAGAGCCTCCTGATCTGACTCACTGCTCTCCAGCTCTTTTCTCATTTCCACACTTCATATGTAACTTTTTGCTTTTTTTCTTTCCTTGCAGGAGATGCAATGCTATTTAACACACTATTTGCTTGTGGTAAATTTTCAGGTTAAATGTTGTCAATAAAACGTATACGAGTTCACTTTATGGTGACACTTGAAAGGGAACTTAAATCTGAGATGTTATTTATCACCACGGTCACGCTGCGAGTACTAATTTCTAAAGTGATAAGCTATTTCTCCTCCACTGACTTAAAGAATCCCATCTAACTCTGCCTTTTTTCTTCTCTTCCTTTGGAGCTTCCCCTACCCAGCAGTTTACACTCTGCTCTTACTCCTAACAGTTTACATATGCTTTAGAAATACACTCTGACATGATTAATTTAACTGCTGCCAGACATTACTTGATCAAGTGCAGCACGTGTGCTTTGGTCTGGCTGCTACAGAAGGCAGGAGATTGCTGATGTCCTCGGACTTGGTCCTAGCTCAGTCTTTGACCTTCGTAGGCACGTTAGGAACTTGCATTTCCACACATTAAAGAAGTCACACGGCAGACTCCAATCAGCTACTGAAACTCAGCAAACATTAATAACGTTATTAACCAAAGGAAACGAGATGACTTGGTATTGAAATTCTGGAGTTTACTGAAGTGACTCCAAACCCTGGGCAGAAAGAGGAAACAGCAATGTATCTCACGGGCACGCGCAGCCATGCCCATGTAGAGAGAAGCAAAGCACACGAGTTGCAGCCAGAGCCTTCGCTGAACAATGACCTGATGCAATCCATGCATGTTGTGCTCTCATTTTTGCAGCACGCTCATTTCTCCAAGGTCTGGCAGATGGCGGTAATGGTTTTATTAGCTACCACTGACAGCAAAGCAAGCAGGATTCCAAGCTTATTACTGAAAACACTATGACTCATTAAATTGCTGCTGTCTCTAAGTCCACAACTCCAAGTCTTTTATAGCACTAAGATGGCAATGAAAGCCATAATAAATGCAGGTGTCTGTAGGCAAACACAATTGTTATTGTTTAGAAGAAAAGTGTTTACAAATACATTATTAGTAAAAATATTGACAAATATTTTTCCCTACTACTTTACAGAAGCAGTTATGGAAAGACTAACAGGACATCCTGCTGCACCTAACTGTCTGTATGGAATTTCACCCTTGAAAGAAAATCAGGTATAAACGTAGTGTGGGAAAAAAAGACTGAAGACCCAATGCAAACACACTGTATAACCAGAATTCAAGCACTCTTAAGCAAACCTTATGGCATAAAAGAAAGTACTGTTAGAATGCTTTTTCCCTTGATGTGAGACAAAACCTGAGGAAAAAAACTGGCTCTTATCAGTGACGTCATTAAAAAACACCCCAAAGCACAGCTCAGACATATTAAAGTGAGAATTAATATTACTCCTTTAATCTCTCCATCAAAATTCATAAAAGCCTGTTGCCATACACTGTGGCAGCACTGAGCCAGGATCTCTTCAAACTGCTACAAATTCCAGCTCTGCCGACCAGGCCTGCTTGCAATTGAAACATTATTATAGGCCATGGCCATTTAAGAACACAATCTAAATGCAGCACTCAGTCTGAGGGCAGAATAAAGTATTTGATAATTTGAAGTAATGAAAGCATTTACACGCATGGGCTGCATGTCTGAGATGTTAAAAACACCATGCTTGATATTTGCACAGTGTGTCATTGCTGCTAACTTACCCCACTGATGTCCTGTACTCTTTCACATGTTCTGCAAGGCAGGGCTAATAGGGATATTATGTGAGAGCAGTAAGGCCTGAAGGAATCACCAATCGTGCTAGCAGCTCTCTTGTCTAATGGGACCATGGGATTGAACCCAAGTTATTTTCACCTAAACAGTAATACATATTTCTTAGAGAAAAAAGCCCAACAGAGGTTTAAATTACTTAAGATAGTGATGAAGCACAGCCTTGAAATTACATATTTTATGAACCTAATACCTAAATAACAGCCCTCACACAGAACTTCTGTTCAGTACTGTTCCCCTTTATAGTTACTGACCTTTAAGCCATACTTTCAACACTATTAAACTGAACAGCAACTTATAACAGAAGTTGTTGCTTACTTGTAAATTAGGCAAGTAGAGATGGGACATTACTAGAATAAAGAGAAAACACAATTCTATATTAAGAGTATTAAGATATAACTTGAATTTAGCAGCTGTCAATGGGAGACAATAAGTTGGTAATCAAGACGTAAAAACAAATAAGCTCCAGCACCCTGACGTATCATTTTGCACATGATCTCAGAATGACACAAATGCAAACCTTGATACAAAGTACCCCTCTGAAACAGGCATCTATACTGACCAGTCAGTACGTACTGAGGGCTTTTATCACGTGAAAATGCCTTCACTTTTATTGTTTCTCATCAAAGCTGATCTGTGCTGCTTGCAGAATACAGCAGAACCCTGGTATGGAAAGTTGCTTTGTGTAAGGTTAGCTTTTGTAACTAGGAGAGCCACTGAAGTTCACGGGACAAGTTAAGACAGGCACACACTTAAGGGTTGACAGGGTAGGAGCCAAGGAAGGGCTAATCGATGAAAGCAAGCTCTTCATTTA
Source organism: Pavo muticus (assembly GCA_016647715.1). NCBI lineage: Eukaryota > Metazoa > Chordata > Aves > Galliformes > Phasianidae > Pavo > Pavo muticus. The sequence continues at coordinate 5,674,462 of JACDJE010000957.1, read as the reverse complement.
CATACATTTGAAGCACACTGATTCATGCACGTGTTAATCACAAAGAATGTCAGCCACTCAGCTTACAACAACGTGAAGTTTTAAATCTAGGTGGTCACTTCTTAAAGAATTGCAATTTCCAGCTGTGACAATCCCACTTCTGTTAAGGAAAAGACTGAAGCCTTATGTAAAAGAAGAACGTTACAAAAGAGCTTTGCTATGATTCTATTTTTTAAAGGCCTCTGCCTGCAAGGCCACTGCATAAACAACTCTGATGTGTTTTAGGCCTGGTATTAATTCATTTTAAAAGCACACCGGAGCTGAAGAGGTAGTTTCATGCTTGCTTAAATAAGGCATGGGTCCTACAAGCCCCTTAATTTACTTTAAACCTCTTCTGGGACACAGTTTGTGGCATAACACTGTAATAGGGATTAGTGTTTCTGAAGCTGTCTGTTTAAGTAGAAGGAATGGATCTTGGTAGTGAATACGTCTCAACTGTATCAAAAAGATACTGTCAATTAATTCTCTTCTTAAATTTCATTACTCCCTGAGGATCGTTATTTATGGCAGTCTCAGAATGCCTGGAACTTCACTCTGCTTTTAACCTAATGCTTTTTTATTGTGGCCCTCTCAGCTACCCCTCTGCCTCAAAGCAGAAGCCCAGCAGTACTTCTGCTTCGACAAACAGGGCAAATCATTGTTTTCCTCTGTGACCCTGTAAAATTTTTCAGCAGCAAGCAGAACACGAGAGGTGATCAGCAGTTCAAGTTGATCAGTTTGCACTTTGGAAAGCGAGCATCTGAAGCGAGCAGTGAAACACAGTGCCTTCAGGAAGGACTTCTCTTCTGCAGCCAATCAGCAGCTGGCTTTAGAAAGTTTTCCACATCGAAAATTAATCAAGGTGAAAATGCAGTGAACTGAACTGTGCCACACGAACCTCCATTAAGGGATTCTGGTGGTATCAGAAAGCCTGAGAACAAATCCAAAGGTGAGCAGCAGAGTGCCTCAGATGCAGTTCTAGGCCTGGGATTGGAAAGGTGCTTATTGCACATTTAACAAAATACATGATCAGCAGGACACAATGGGCAATAAAATCTCACTGGGGGGAAAGAAAAACCCTGATGGAGAAAACAGACGTTTGTTTCCTACCTTACTTCAGTAAGTACAGAACAAATATAAATCAAAGTCTTATTTCTTCCGTATTCCTGTCCTCCTGCTGCTCTATAAACTCCCCATTTTCCTCATTTGCTATGACATTTTAGCAATTGAAAACTGTTTACAGCATAGAGAAGATGATGGGGGCAGGGGGAACAGAAATTGCTTGCAGGCCTGGTTCTTGCTGCCTCTAAATATGCTCAGGAGATTTGGATATATATATATACTTTTTTCCAAGGGGAAACATTGTAACCAAAGAACCAAATCGTAACCTATGCAAGCTGTAGATCAAAAGAGACAGTAAATGTTTACAAACACAGCTGGATGGGTTTGGACAAATACAAACCTCACAAGGCCATCTGAGTGGCTGCAACGCCCCAGCCAAAGGCAGCAGCCACCTCCTTGCCTGACTCTGTGTTCTATTTGATACAAACTGACACCGATGCACCATGCTGCAGACTAAATAAGGAGTGCAGTTTTCCAAGATAAAGAAGCAATAAACTATTGTAACAAAAGAGCCACAATAAGCAAAGATGACAGAAGGAATTAGTAACATTGAACTTCTTGACAGCTTGAATTAGTTAATAATGCCTAAAATTAGTTCTGCAGCATAAGCAGAAATGAATCAAATGAAATAAGAACCATAAATTATAGTTCTTCATCATCCACGCTATCCCTCCCGAGTGAAGAAAGTATACCTTGCTTTATCATTGGTAAAACACAGCGATATCTTCTGCACATACACCCTCAAACACACACTTGCATCCTATTTGCAGTGGATGATGCATATGATTTCCTTAGACAAAAAGCAGGAAAGAACAAGCAGGTGATATGCCTATAGAAAGCAAATTACGAGCACTTGGTGTGCTGCTGGGAGAGTTATCTTCTACTATTGGTTACAGTAACAACAGAAATTTTAGTAAGTAAGAGAAGAATGCTCTCTGTGCAACTCTTCAATACTCAAATATGTTGAAATGTGAGATAAGGAAAATCACTTTGTTGGCTGCTAATATTACGGGGGTTTTTATTATTACTTCTAGAGTCACTACAACAAAGAGCACAGGGAAGAGGTACTCCAGGCAGCCCCTGCAGAAGAAGCCATCAGAAGCCAAGAGAATGAAAATCAGCACAGCAAATACGCACAGCATTTAGTTCACAGCACCTGAAGCAGCCAGACTAACCTGTGTGCTAAAGCCATGCATGTTCCTGCTCTTGGAGCAGATACACAAGCTAATAGAAAAGCATGGGAAGAACACAAATGTAGCTTGAAAAGAACTTTGTTGAGCACAGACTGAAGAAGAGCTTACATTACAAGTGGGCACATATGCTATAAGAAGTCACAGAATGGGTATTTTCACTTTTTGATGAGCACATGTATAGTAACAGTTACCTTCAAAGCAAAAGCAGATAAAGCCATAACTACAGATGGACCTGAAACTGAATTGCAAGTCTGAACAGCTGGAAGCTTTATGGAAGTTTAAATCCCAGGCTAAACCAAAAATCCCAGGTCTGATCACGTTATGGCCTAATTTCAGATTTACATCCAGAGTTCAACTTTCACAAAGGCCAGCAAAATTTAGCTCCTCACCTTCTAAAGGACTGCAGTGAGATGCTGCACACGCATGAACTAGTTCTCAAACCTTAGTAGGTTCCTTCCTATTAGGTCACATCTCTGCCATTTCATCTCAGTTTTTTCTGAAGATTTTCTTTCCTGTTTCACATTTTACATTTCTACTCTCCTTCCTGGATGTTTTCTGACTTATGCAGTTTATTATCATGGTCTTACCTCCATTATGTCATGTAGGGAGAAGTGTATTACGTCACGGATGTCAGGGAGAAGATGCTTTTCCTCCTAAGCTCTCCTTCATCCTTCTCCCCTTGCCACCTCTTTCACTATTTCTTAAAGTAGCAGCGTGTGCAATTAATTACTCATTAAAAAAAATCACCTCCTGAAGCAGTACCTTTGGATGCATGTTAGTTAAAGAAACACTTATTTCTTAAGCCTACACTCTGCTGCCTGAACTGTCACTACCTCAGAAAACCTTTCAGTCAGCGAGCCAATAACACGTGCTGCTCATTAGCAGCATCTTGAGCTCACCTGGATTGTTCTGCCTCTTGAAAAGGGCAGCATTCAAAGCCCCGTTCACTCAAAGAGGCATTTTATTTGAGTTGTTATTGCTCTAAGCAGGAATCCTAGCTGAAGGAAATGTTAATTTTTAAGGCCATCTATGAAGTTTAAAAGCATTCTTTTAAAGTAAGGGTTCAAATAAGGAAAACTGTGAATATGAACAAATGGAAATAAAGAAGTTTAATGGCTTGGAAAATTCAGCCAAGTAATAGGAGTACCTCACAGAAGTTAAGCACTTAATTATTCTCTGTTACCAATCTTCATTTTTAGGGGTGGAAGAATGTTTATAGAAAAAAATAGATCAGCCTATTTCTGTCCTTCCTTGTCAATATCTGTTATGAGTTGTATCTAAAATAGCCTTCAATGCCTATAATCATAGCTGTCAATCAGGGCACTTGTTAAACCACGTGCTTTGCAACTTTGTCCTCAGATTGAAAAATGAAAGAATGAACTTTAATTCTTCCTCAGAGAATCAGCTCAGGATTACAGCTTAGAGGTCACTGCTCCCTGGACACCTTGCATCTGCTGCAACCAGAACACGGAAATAAACAAACACACAGGAAGAAGAACTGTTCTGAGACGTGAGATCCAGCCCACACCCACTGATGTAAGAGTCCCTCTGACTGCCTATATGGAAAGAGTCAAAGCAAATCAAATACTGAACTGCACAAAAACTACCTGAGGCAAAAGCAGGGGTGACTGTATCTTACTTTTGGCTTAGATGTGTCAACAACAGCAGTGACTTCAGCCATAACTTATTTATTCACTCAAAAGTCTTCTATAAGTCAAAGGATCTTTTAACACTTTTCCATCAGCACGCTGTGCAAATTCAGCTTGTCTCATTTCTTTTGCTGTTGCCGTTTCGTGTTGTTCTGCAAAACCTACCAGTCAGATATTCCAGTACAGCAGCCATGTACACTGGAGCACCAACACCAATTCTGTACTTCGGATGGCCTTTCTTAATATAACGTAGCATTCTTCCAACAGGGAAGATGACCCCAGCTTTTGCAGAGCGTGAAGTCTTGGTTGACTTCTTCTTCCCTCCCCTGCTGGACATTTTGTCTGTGTTGGGTCTGGAACAGCACTCTGTATGTTAGGGGGAAAAACAAAGACAAAGCTTTATCAATAAGGAGTACAGCACTGAAATAATTGCAAGTGGTAATCAGGGAAGTAATTCCACATAAATCTGCTTTGGAATTACTAATCTCGAATTCCTAACAAGTTAAAACTGGCATCATTAATGGAGTCAAGTGTGGTAACCACCTGACACACAAAACCAGAGCTTCAGCATAAAAGCAGAGGCTGCTTTCTGCACTGAAGTTTTTGTACATGTTATTACTCTTCCTTAAGAAACTGGATTTTCAAGTGTGAATGCATTCACAGAACACAGACCTACGCAAGGTAAACTACATCTCCTGTACACTAAATCTGTCTTTCAAAAGGATGTGAAATGAAGCCCCTGCAATTTGAACCTACCAGCAGCCAGCTCTGCTCACAGCGAAGCCCATCAGATTCCTGGAAAGCACAATATAGTGGTACAACCTTCAGCCTTTCCATAACATAACAGTGGTCCAAACAACCAGCAGCCCTCTGACAACTGTATCTCTGTTTATCTTGGTGAAGAAACCTCCTGCTGATTCAGCTGTCAAATATTTTCTTTCTCTTTGATTTCTGCTCAGGCTGTAAATACAAGCTGGCAAATCCAAAGAGGAGAGTTTGCAGGCTTTCAGTGTCATGCACTGGGTTTCAAAATTAACTTGGGGGAAAGGAGACTGTCCAAATGTTCCCCTCCCTCCCTTCATCATGTCTGAGCTCCAAAGAAACCAGAGATATGCATCAGTGATGCATCCTAGCCCTTTTCTACATGTCTAAACCCTAAATGAGGAGAATGCAAAGTCATTAGTGTGATTATATACTCCTCAACAAAAGCTCTTTAAGCCTCCTTTCCCGTCATACCAGTTCTCTGTTTCCCTTTTATTTTTCTCTCATGTTCATACTGAATTCTCTCCTTCTCCTTATGAACTCGACTGTATTTGTTACCACCTGATTCCACAACTGAATGAGCTCAGAATTAGGCCAAACAGGTTCACCAACTCTACTTCTGCAACTTCTGCTCTAACTTCTGATCTGCACCGACGTGTCCTGAAGCCTTTTAAACCCCAATGAGTCACTGAGATACAGACTATGTAACTACCAAATGAAGACCACTCGGGATAACTAAAGAAACTCAAAAATCAGCCATTTCTTTTCCTTTCCACTTCCATACTCTGCTCATCAAAGATTCTGTAAGCGCATAACTCGTTACGTGAAAGAATGCCAGCTGGCTTATTGATTGGTACAGGTAAACAAAACAATCCCATCTTCTTTACCCAGACAGAAGTCAGACCACATTTATGAAAGCAGTATCAACAAACAGACAGGAAATTGGAAGGGGAGCCACTGAAAGCACCGCTTCCCCTCTCCTCACTGTGAGCTCAGCTCTGCAGCCGCGCCGTGAAGACGACAAATGCCCATCTTCCTCCCTTGAGAAAATGAAAGGCACAACTGGTTTTAAAACCCTCCAGTTTAGCTCCAGCTCTCCATCTGAGCTCTGTCATTGTTAGGAGGATGGCTGGGTGTGGTTTCCAGTTGGCTACGGGCTTTCTGCCTGCAAATATTCTCATGGTCTGCACTCCATTGTCATCATTGCTACAGATGTTTAATCTCATTAAGACGTTCACTGAATTGAAGCACTAGGAAAAGCATGCACAAGAAATATCCATGCTTCTAGCTTCCCTTTGTTGTGTAACTCATCAGTGAATGACAAAAAACAGATTTTTTTCCATGGAAAACCTGCAACACTTACATGGTAAAACTGTATTAACTGCTTGCCTCAACGTTCAAGGCTCTCCTTTTAGATGCCATGCAAGCCAGAATACTAGTCACATTCAGATATACTTTCTCTATGCTAGCATATATAAATAGCAACTAGTGGGAATCTCAAGTAGCTTGCAAACTTCATTAATGGAAAGAAACCAGGCTCTTTATTGATACAGGGAAATCTTAGTATCTGCATATCAAGCGTGTTACGCTGAACGCTAAATTAAGCACTTAATAATGAAGTGTCTCTATAGGACAAAAAGTGGATTTTAACTGTCACAATAAGGTGTGTTTTGTAATACACAGCACTTCTAAAAGCAGGTAATTAATTCCCTGTGATAATCAATTTACTTTCCACAGCTGCAGCAAGGATACTGATGCAGAACAGGATAGTGTGGGGAACCAGAAGTTGAAACTGAATACCCTGTGTTAATTACAGATCTTACCTTCTAACTGGTTTGAGTCTAATAATTGGGATGGGAGCAATTAAACAGTCTGCCTGAACTTCCAGCAAAAAGGAAGGGAAAAAAAAAGGAAGAAATGATTAAATCCAGGAGAACTGCTCAAATGGGACCAAATTCATTCTGGGCTGCATTCTTCCACAAAATCAGAATACAAAGTTGCATATTCCGTGTAAAGGGAAGATAAGAGTAGAGTAGAAAAGCGAAGTAAATAACCTTGAAATTCCCTGGAAAAGTTCTAAGTCCATCCTCCCTCCCCATGCTGGGCAATGGAGCTGAAGGGAAGGGGGAAGAGAGCCCATGGAACACCTTGCTGGATCAAGCCTTCCTTGGGAGCAATGCAGCTCTGAGCTCCCACAGAGCCCCTCTGCAGACAGCTGTGGTCGTGATCTATGAAGTCCAGTTCACTGAATTCATGGGATGGTCAGAATAGATGGAAGAGAATATGGAAGTTCTTATCTCCTGACTGTTTTTATTGCCCCTCAGGAAAGCCATGATCTGCTACAACATTTGGATCAAAGCATGAGTGAAATCTGTGGCAATACAGAATGATTACCGAAGAAGCTTTGAAGAATCTGAAGTAAATACAGCTTACCAATCTAAAGGACCAAATGGAAGACATACACTGATGGCCATGCTGTAGCTGACAACAGAAAGAGATGAAAGAGCACTGCCCTTTTATTTTTAGTTCCAAGGGAACTAAATTCATAGGGAAGTAAGGGAAATGGTTCCTTCATATGCAGAAACAAATGGGTACTGTATATCACTGTCTCTGGCTACATATCACAAAGCAAACTAACTCTGTTGTTGACACTCTTCCTATTGGTGTGGCCATGCCCAACCATCCTCCCTTCTCAGTACACACTTGGCTGTTCCTCTTCAGCATCTTTGATTTGGCACTCAGGAGATGTTCTTCCCTTTGACACACAGTCTTTTAATTCATAACTTCAAACCTTCTGTCATCTGGAGTTACCTCACACCACTGTATATAAAAGGGTACATTCTTACATAAGCTTACTTTACCACTTCTGCAATGTCTAAGAGGTTCATTTCCCCCTTTATTTTGTACTGCTTGTCACATTTACCTTATTTATGAGGGAAAACTTGCCTAAACCAGAAAGGTGGAGTCTTGAATGTTGACCAAAGCAAGCACTCAAGGATCCCATCCTTACAACACAAGAAATTTAGATGTTAGGGGGGAGGGAGGGAAGCTCCAGTTAGGTTCTAAGTACCACTTTTCCTTTTGCTGATCACTTAATTGAGACGGGGTAAAGAAAACCTTGGATGGGAGTTCTTGGCGTTTAATTATGGATTCAGGATCATTACTTTAGAGAACCTGCTTGTCCTGCCTTTGAGAAAGGGATGGATGGCCCAAGGAGCTCTCAGTGTCTTCTCTAGTTCTCTATATGGCACAAAGCATGGAAAGAAACGAGATTTCACTTGCAACAGACACAAAGAACTTTATTGAAGTTAGATGTAAAGAGCGTGGCAACAGACCAAAATCCAAAGAAAACTGTGCCTTACATGTTCTCAAATGGTTTGTCTTTGTAACACCAGAAACTCTGGATCACTGCCAACGTTAATGAACCAGAGCTGTCTGCTGAGTCACTGCGAGCCCGCAGATGAGGGAGGCAGGGCTCACCAAAGGGAGCTTTATCACATCTACCACAGTTCAGACTGGATTCAGGCAGGAGGAAAAACAAAAAGAAAGAAAATCACAATCAGTCTTTTATTTCTTACTCCTCTTACCTTGGCATGAAAACTACTGAGAATTACTCCAAATGTATTTCAAAGTGTGTATATATATATACTTTGTGTATGTATGTGCTGGACCGCAGACTGCCCTATCTGCAGCACCTGATTCGTGGCCTTTTGAAGAGCTCTTCAGGGCTGCAGCAGGATTCACACTGCTTTCTAACCACCTCATATTCACAGAGATGGGGACACGATGGTATATTCACTCACAGCAAAGATTCAAACTACAAGGCCTGCTGTCAGGTCTTTGCAAGCCAGAAATATGTATTCCAAGAAACAAAATAATAATCAGGTACAGCAATGAATTCAATGCAATTGATATTTTCCTGGTTGAAACTGGCTGTTGGCCATAGTTTTCTGTATGAAGATAGATACTCCACTTTCAAGTGCCATTTTCCTAAAGTGACCATAGGCATCTGCTCCTCTGAAAGGTTTAACATCGTGTCCTCCTGGAGTGCTTGACCACACATCCTGGTAAAATGAAATCTGATCTCCAATAGCTCAGATCCCAGGACTTCATTAGCTCAGTCAGTGTGACTCTTCTATCAAACAGAAGTAATAATAATTAAAAACAACAATACTACCAGCTTTCAGGTACTTGTTCTTAATGACTTAACAAATTACTGTGGGTTCTACTGCTGTCAGACAGGGCTTGTTCTCACCATGGGCTTACCTTGGTGTGTTAGCTGCAGTTAGATCAACTGGATCACATCTGTAATCTAGTGGAATGCAGTACACCATTACTACAATAGGAAAAATACTAAGGTTGAGCAATTCCTTTCCTCCTCTATTCAGGACGAAGACTAAGCTGAAAAGTTCACTTTTGTGTCACAAGAGCTTAACAGCAATGCTATTTTCTTCTCATTGTTTCAAAAGATTAACAAGTAAGAGCTGCCACTCCATCTTAAATCTATTTATGTACCATAATAATAGCTGCTCACTGAACTCGTTTTGAAGAGGTACACTTGAATTTGCTTTGACAACTAATTTGCTCTGTTCTTGGCTAATCAGAAGCTAGTTTGACATATTTATAAAGTGCACTGCTTATAGAGTCAGTATAAAATGGCCTTTATTAATGCTTGCCTAACACAACAGTGTCTCAATCTGTGCCCATGGCTTCTAGGTGCTACAGTAATACAAGAGCAGCAACTCAGCAATCATTTGGTCTGGTGTGATTTCAAGTTTTAGCTTAAGTGCTTTATCAAAGCAGTAATTCTTTGTGGTCTGAAAGAGAGGAGTGAATCTGGTTGCAAACCAGCTGCTCTGGCACTACTTTCATTTCTTATCTGGAAAGGCAGCAGTATACACTCATTTTCACTCAAAAACCAAAGAATATTCCTCATCTATGAATGCCCTACAGATGTCCTTTTTGCTGAAGGTTAAGAAGACTGAAACTCCCATCGTGGTAATGTAAAAAGAGAAATAATATTTTCACCAAATCCGCGTGCAGAAGAGGATACTATTGCACAATTTTATTCAGCTGGCAGAAGTCCCTTCCTCCCACAACGGGACCAAAACCCTAAAACAAATACCCCCTTAATGTGCAAGCCTCCACTACGAACGGCGATGGGAGTGTGACAAAAGTTTTAGCTGGGCACCCTGCCACCAATAGACAGGAAAACGTAAATACAATTGTCTTCACTGGCCACTGTTGGGAGCACTAGCATGAAAATAAGACCATTTGTGTGTTGCAGCTTTCTGTATATTAGGTAGGAAGCACAGGATTCGATACAAATCACCAGACTGTTTTCTAATTCCAGAAAATAAACTGTTTCAAAGAACATTTTGAAAGCTTGTTTGCTGCTTGACAGTTTGGACAACAGCACAAACACAAAGCATTCAGGCGGATGCTTCCAATGGAAGACTCAGAAATGTAATATAGATGTCGTACTGCTGACGGAAGAGAGTGCAAGAACTCAGCCCACTGCCGAGGCCATGAATGATGTGCTCTGAACATCGCTGCATCACTCTTTGGGGAGCAAGTAGTACAAGCTGAATCCTGTACATCCTCTCTTCTAGGTAAGGCTCCCGAGCCTCTCTGTATGCATCCCCCCTGTGCACTTTCCTACAGATACTGCAGCCGGCACATTATTTCCCCAAATCCACCTCAAGGAAGCAAGGAGCTGACAAAACCTGATGCTCCCCGAACTGGCTGCTGGGTCAATATCCTTTCTCCCAAGGGAGGCTCTCTCTATAGGCTCTTTTTCTCCCGTGGCAACAATTACATCTTCCTGCTCCTTTATCCCTACTTTGTGAGTTCTCAGTAGGGGTTTTTCTTTCCGTTAATGCTGATGTATGAAATAAGCAGTGCTTAAGCACTCTTTCTATCTTACTGTCACTAAGCCAAATTCTAGTCTTAGATATGAATTCCTGAATCAGTTAAGGGCATCAGCATTTATGCACAATCAACTTCTAGTTTTACTGGTGATTGGAAGTGTATGCCTCAGTTCTGCAACAAACAAACACTCAGTAACAAAACAGAGTTACTCTTTAGGACCATAATGGGTCAAGAAAACTTTGGTGTGAAAGGTTATGATACATAACACAGCGAAACAACCTCTAACGCTGTCTGGGAAAAGAAACAAACAACGTAACACTGCATCAGAACAACCCGAAGCCACTGCCTGGGAAAAACACAGTATAACTCTTTCAGACAACTTTTAAAGACGCAACAAGGAGTTGGCTAGGGGCTGCTTGATACAAAATACATCAATCAATGGCACCCGTGTTTGTCAAAGCAATTGTAATGGTCTTGTTTATGCCTAATTCTTCCTGCTCCCTTGTTGTGCTTAAGATCCCAGGTTCTGCTTTCAGTAATTGCCTCCCTGCTCCTCTGTTCATTTATTTCTGTTGACTCTTAAGACTGGGGGAGGTGGCGGATCTGCAAAGTTCCCCACAGACCTGTTGCTAAGTCACAGCCTCACATAGTTCTGGGGGAAAGATGGTCATTCACTTCTGTGGTCAACAAACAACAAGCCTCCTCCCGATACCTCTCAGAAGTGTCTCCTTCCACCAACACCAGTGAAGCAATGAAGCACCTCTGCTAACAAGCCAGCTCCAGCCCTGCTCCAGATGCAGCCCTTCTGCCACTGACTTCTGAAGACACACAGGAACCCAAGGACTACAGACAGGACGAGTTACAGAAGCAGAGGGTCCCTTACTGCCTCTCCTGCCGGCACAGCCGTGTCTGCCTGCCCACACCTGGGCGCTGCTGGAGGACACCGCGTCCCCCTGCACTGCACTACGGCTGTCCCCGGCCCTGCAGGCAGACACACCGCAGGCTGCCCTCCGGCTGACAGCTCTACCACAACCAAGACCCCCTTTTCAAGCTGAACGCTTATCTTCACCATTCCAGAATGCTTCGGACGGCTCTGCCAACGGTTCTCAACATGTCATCGGGCTTTGTTTCATGGAGCCGTTTCTGTCCGGCACTAACTTGGGTGTAGCGGCCCCTCACCCCGCGCTGACAGCACACCCTGCTGCTCCCCGCCAGGAGGAAGGAGGGCAGGCTGCAGGAGCCGGGCGCTCCCGGGCCTCCTTCCAAACCCGCGCCGCACACTCAGTGCAAACAACAACTCGCTGCCACCATGACGCTGGGAGCGGGCAGAGACAAAAAAAAAAAGCAGACAGCTCCCTCCGCTCCGCCTTTCCCTCAGCGAGGCGGCAGCCGGGACCCCTCTCCCCGCAGCGCCCCCCGCCCCGCACAGCCCTCAGCGCGGGGAACGGCCGGTGCGAAGGGCGGGCGGCGCCCACTTACAGAGCGGCTCCCGGCGGCGGCGGCAAGATGTCTCCCGGCGGCGGCGGCCCCGCTCCCGCTGCCTGCGCTCCGCCCGCGGGGCCAACGGGAACGGCTGGACGGGCTGGCGGCGCGCTCCCACAATGCCGCGCGCTGCCTGGCGTCACATCCCCCCCCGTCCTTCTTCCTCCTCCTCCTCCTCCTCCTCCTCCTCCTCCTCTCTCACCGCGGCTCTGCCCGCGCGGAGCCGCCCCCCGCCTCGTGCCGGTGCTGTAACGGTCGCCCCTGACGCAGCCCCGCCTCCGCCTCGCCCCCTCCGCAGGGCTCCGGCCCCGCTTCCCCCTCGCCCCAAGCAGCACCCCGGTGGCCCTGGGAGGCCTCCCGTAGCTCCTAGCAGCCCTGCTGGCAGTCATACTCCTCCATGGAGAGCCCCTCCACGGCCGCTCCTCGCCCGCAACTGTGTTCTGCTCTTAAATCCTCAGAGGGTGGGGAGGACAAAGCGGAGGGTTAACGCTGCATTCTTTCCCTGAGTGGCGTTTCTTGTTCGAGGGGATGAGAACGACTGACTGGATTGCTGCTGCTGCCGCACCACACGCTCACTCTGCTCCTCGTGCTGTACAAAAATGGCTTGCTGCCATTTTGCAAAGGCCCCAGATGGAGCTTCAGGAGGAATTTATGCTGTAGAGGCACAGATGTCTTTGAGCACACCTTGCTGTGCTGGGAGCACATAGTCACAGAGCACAGCGCCCGCTGTCCCCTCAGCACACTGCTGTCCTCACCCAGCTGCTCCCAGGCCCTTCTGCTGCTCCTCTGCAGTGCAGCCTGCGGCCTTCCCCAGTGTTCCTTCCTGTTCTTTGCAGGCTGGAGCTGTGGCAGGTGACAGCAGCACCGTGACACAGTGTCATTGCTATTAAACATTTGGCGAGAAGCGCTGAGGAGCAGCTGAGAGAGGGAAGGAGTTTTTCTCCTCTACTCACACTCCAGCTCTCCTTATTTTTACTTTGTCATATGAAAAAGAAATCAGAAAGAAAGAGGGTGGTATAAGGAAGAAAGAAAATTCAGGGATGAAAGGCAGATCATCTTGAAGAGATGAAGGTTAACGTTGCACCTGGTCTGAGAAACATCACTCAGAAAAAGTTTCTGAAACAAAGGGAGTGAAGGCGTAGCACAGGCTGAGCTGTGCACAGTGCATCCGGCCTACAAAAACAATGCTGTGTGTGCAGTTCTTTGAGCTCAGTTATTGTAATTTCACTGTTCTCATTCATACAAATGCCCAGGATTGATCTGTTTTTTAGTGCAGCTAAACTCCTGGTCTCCCAAGACATCCCTCATTACGTTTCAGTGCAGCATGCAGTCAAATGCAGGCACAGTGTGACTGCGCCCTGAGCGCTCACTGCAGGCTGAATGCTGTTTGACACACAGATTTGCTAAACAAAGACTCTCTGCTGAGTAAAGCACTGAGTAGATTCTGACTGCCCTTAACTTAAGGATGTGACTACATTCCTTATTAGGCCATCTACCATGGGATCACCGCACACGGCTGAGGACACACTCTGCTTTCCCCATGTTCCCATCAACATGCTCCATCTCCCACCTCCTCCTCTGCATTCACACTGCAGCCAAGCTCCACTCCCTTCCCTTGCCCACACAGAACCCTTCCTGCAGGCTGCAAGAGCGCAGAGCAGAACAGCTCCTGCGGTGCTTGCCTCATCCCACCCCATTTTGCTGTCACCCACACAAATGTTACTAAAAAACAAACCAACCAAAGACACCCAAATATCTCTGTTGTCAGAAAAAGCTGCAAAGGTCTGTGTGGAATTTGAAGAATATGTAACATGGCTTGTCTAATGGGGCTGATACAAGTCGACCAGCTGAAGACAGTTATTTCAAAAGCCAGCATAGCTTGCTTTCTGTGCCCTTCTACTGTCATTGTTCATATTGCCTCTTTTTAAAGGGAATCTCTGGATTTTGAGCCTTTGAAGAAAGCTTTCCAAACATAACTGGGGACAGGTTCTGGAGCTGCCTGAGTTTGCAAAGAGCCCAAACAATTTGTGCCTGGAATAGGACGCTAGTGCAGAAGCTGTGGATGATCCTTTTAATGTTAACTTCGACTGCCTCACCTCCCACCGGAGGACAGATTCATCATTCTGAATGTCTGCTGGGTCTGCAAAGAGGGTTCATTCTATCTGGCTTTGAAAGCACACAGCATGGCACAAACAGTGTCTAAAAGGGAGAATCGCTTACAGAAGTCTGTAAAACAACACTACATAAACTACCTCACTAAAACAAATCTTGGCTTAGGTTTTATTCCCTTTGCCAAATTAGTAATTTATTTATTTAGATAAATAATGATAAAAAGCACCTTTCTAAGAGCTCTGCTGCCCTTATGGTTTATATAAACAGTTTGTGTTCTTACATTCCCATGTTCATACTCATTTTGACACTGACTCTGTAATCAATATGAGCGACACCAAGGGACTGTTTGTAGAAGACAGTTTTGAGTGATTGAGAATCTAAACACCTAACTTGTTTATGCAGCATAGATAGCAGGGAAGGAAATATTCCTTGAGAGGGGACGGAGTGTTGGGGGGGGGGGGGGAACGCAGCTGATATAATCTTCTTAAACATAGGTAAGCATTTTTCATTTTGGAATAGCTACCTTAATTCTGATTGTGTAACCTCATTAGTCACTGGTGTTTTTGTGTTTATTACACTGGATATTTCGAATGCATGGCCTAGGTTACTTCAGTTTGCTGAAATATTTCCTCAGGATTTAGTGTGCAAAGCCAACAGACTCCTGCTGGTTTCCTTCCATCTCCACTTGGTCGAGAGAAAGTTCAGATTCCTCAGGCATGACCGACCTCTCAGGAGGGGCTTCTGAAACTCCTCCAGTTGCTTAGTCTGCTCTCTTTCTGCAGACTATACCACTAATCCATGCTTCATTTAACCCCTTAAAGTCAGGTAGCAATCACATCTATGTGACTATAGTGTGTGTGATGCCATTGACATCCTTGCATTCCGCATCAGACGGGCAAAGTGACCTCCTACCAAATCCAGTCAATGCTCATCACGCTGCTAATGCATTGCACAGACCTAGAATCCATTGCTCCTGACAGCAGAGGGTATTAACTGTGATTTCCAGCAGGCTGACACTGGCCTCCATACAGATTGCTGTAATCCAACGTGATTATTATTGTTGTGAGAAATTCTGCACTACAGAAGTTGAATGTATGTGGAACGGGTCTTCTCTTTCACATAGCCCTGGTTTCCTGCCACCATAAAGATATGCAGATCCACCATTATTCAAAATTAACCCATCAGAATCAGGAGCTTTTGCAAGCAAGATTGATCACAAAAACCTAGCACTGGTGCTGGAACATATGCTGGCGTGAGTTTTGGTACGATTTTGTGCAGGATTAAAGCCATTGGTCTTAATGATCCATTTTTAGCTTCATTATACAGATAGAAAACTGCAGTTTGGTTTCCAGCATGCTCAAAAAACCAGCTGACTTTGTGAACTGCTGTTTGATATCCAGCTGTCCTCTACCACAGTCGAACAGAGTTAAATCCATTTTCAGGTAGCCACTCTTTGCTCTGACATCCACATCCCAGCGATTCTGAGCATATAGCTCCCCTCTTCTGAACATCAAAAACTATATTCTCCTGCCTCAGTTTTCTCAAAGCACTGTTGGCTCTATATTGTTGCCAGGCTTGTTATGCTGTAGCAGAAGTGTCAACTGGTGCTAATATGTTACGGTTAGATTGATACTTTCAGGCACAAGTGGGTGTATGGGGCTCATTTTCCAGGCTGGTAAACAGCCTGCAAGTTACAGCACATAATTGATTTATTTTGTTCAAAACTTCTTTTGTAGGCAGGCCACCTTTTGTGCAGTTCCAAAAACGAGGTTTGGGACAAACCAAGTTCTTGAATCTCTCTGCCATTTTTGTAATTGCTTTCTTCCAGAAAAATATCATCTATGCTAATCTTTATCAGTGCTTATCCCCTCCTATAAAAATATCTTTAATTGCTTTGATTTTTTTTAAGACAAAAAGACTTTTTTTAAAAAAGAAAGGGTATTTTTTTCCATTTTAAATCTGGAAAATTAAAAATTGCACTTTTAACCTGGATTATGAAGTCCCTCATGCAGCTAATGGATGCTGTGATTAAGAACATGACAAAGTTGGCACAATCATCATTAACCTGTAGAGAAAATACTGACCTTCAATATTACGCATTTCAAAGCCTCCTCCTTCAAATAAAAGCCACCTGATGCATTTCAAAACATACTTCAGCTAAATAAAAGATAAATGCTGTTTTGAGTTATAAAATTGTTAGCAAACTGCTGCAGTGTGACGCAGTGACATCAGGAAACATCAGTGCTTATCTCCCAGCAGCATGGAAGAAGCTTGCTCTAAAATAAGACTGAAGCACACAGAACAGGAACACTTGTCTGCCTCTGATGTCAGCCCTGTGCTCTGAGCATCACCTGATTCAGGCTGTGTGTTAAGCATCACAGCTCATTTTCTTCTGATATTCTTCTGGCCTCTTGCGTGACTGCTTTTTTAATGTCAAGTGGATGGGGGCAAGTTCTGTGTTACCGTGCAAATGAAGTATTAAACCTAAGAGTTATGATTTATATCATGAAGCCAGAGGATTCAAAATTATGTCCCATGATGATCCGCTCAGAGATTCCTTGTAGCTGGTGGAAAGCTTGGTGGATAGTCATGCAACAACTCATATTTCTTATTTTTAGTTATTAAATCCCATAGCTTCCACAATGTTAATTTTCTGTGTAAGCAATAGCTACGGTTGCCAGAGGGATTTTGTATAATTGCAGATGGTAGGAGACAGACTCAGTAATTGCAGAAATGCAAAGGGAGATGTCCAGGAGATGATCTTCTATTAAGATGTGGCTGTTGCTATGGAATACTTTACTAACTGCTCCTCTGTGTGAGAGCTCTATGATGCATCGCTTCACATAACAGGTTATTTTTAAAATGAACCAATTCTCATTTCTTTGCCTCCAAGAGCAAAATCAGATCATGTCTCTGAGGAACATTAATTGAAAAAGCTCCTGTGCTGAACAAGAGGCATTATCTAGAATATGGTTCATGGAGGAGTTGAGAGATTTAGAGCCTGCTGTAACACCATGCAGGCAGCACTGCAGTCAGGGGCCTGCAAACTCATCTCATGAGATAAACCCTACTCATTAAATTAAAATATGTAGTTGTGAAGATCCTTGTCATAGCAAACAAAAGATCACTAGGGGCTGACATTCTCAATCTGGGCTGAACTTTACAAATCTGTTTACATCAGAGCTACCACTGCAACTTCTGTTTAGTTTGAAATAAGTTCTTGGAATGCAATGCAAAGTGCAGCAGTGACAGCTGAGCAGCAAGGTCCTAGGATGCAGAAAGTGAGGATTTCAGCAAGAGAGGATTTGCCCAAATGCAACAGCTGCAGGCACGGAAATAAAGGAAAGAAGCTTCTTATCTTCAAAAGGCCTCAGGTAAGCAGGGATCTCCAACAAGATCCCCTTGCTACCACTGCCAACCCTTAAATGAGGTCTGGGAAGGGGTGGATCATGACTCCAGCCCTTCTGGTCACTCAGCTGCATTGCATGCACCTGATCTCCCCTGGGTTGGCCCTGCCTTCCTACCAGGTGCTCCATCACTGCTTCAAGCCCCGACTAAGCATTTCTGCTACACTTCTCTGTGCAGATAAAGGAGTGTAAAGCAACAAGTGGTGGTATTTGATACCTGTTCACAACTGAGACTGAGGTGTGAATTGTCCCTGTGTGTTTGTGGCAGAAGTGGCTGAAGGACCCAAGGAAGTGGGTGCTGGGGGAGCAACAGCTGCCCCACTGCTTTGTTGGGCTGGGTGCTCCATCCCTATCTGGGGAATGGAATCAGGGTGGGCTAAGAAGACAGGCATGGGCTGTCAGAAATGCTGGCTCCACAAGGTCTGCCAAGTCACTTTGTAACAGTCCACTTTCAGCTCTTTGTGGAGTAGAAAAGCTATACATGAGGACAATAGAAAAAACATAATTCAGGAATATACACGAATGTGAAGTTCTAGTGCATACTTTGGTCGTCTTAAAAACCTATATCTTGAGAAGTGTCTGTGTAATGGCTGGAACACATGGAAGTTTTCCCATGGCTAGATGGAAAAAAAACCTAAGGAATAAAGAAAGCAACATCTCCCTCTGTGGGAATCACCTGTACTGCACCCCAGCCTCTGGCTCCCAAACCTGCACAGAGCTGACCACGCATCCCCAGCTGCTTCTGCTGCTTGCAGATGGGCCGTAGGGCTGACACTGAGCAGATGCTGAGGGGATGAACCATAACCAATTGTTCCTAACTGAAGTCTTGGTTTCCTGACAACTATTCGGAACTTGTGCTTTTAGAGAGTTTACACATGTTAAGGAGAAACCCAAAGATCACTGCTGAGTTTTGCTCTTCTTTTTTTCTTTCCCCATGTGCTTTGCAATACGGTTGTGCTCCTACGTCCTGCTTTTGGTGGGGTAGCCAGCATGCAATAAGTGTGCATCCCTAAGACCACATTTCTACATGACTGCTGGAAGAAGGAACACATTATACAAAGACAGGAGAATGTCAGCTGAACTCAAGCACAGGTCTAGAGATGTGAGGCCGATTTCTTTGTCATTTTCACATTGTGTCACAGAACACTAGAAGAATAAGCAGGTACCTGTAATGCACAAATAGAAAAGATTTATTTTTCTTTCTTTCTTTCTTTCTTCCTTCCTTCCTTGCAGAAAAATATCCTTTGTTGCTGTCTTCACACAAAGCCCTACAATTGATTTTGGGTTACGCTATTCCCTTCTACTTGTTCCTTGCTAATTCATCTGATTGCATTTTTGTTCATAAAAAGTGGCTTATGGAAAGCACTGGGCTGAATATCAGTGAGAAATATGCCATGATATTGGTTTGGAGGTGCCTTGAGGTTCACTGAGAGGCTTCTGGATGAACCAGGCAAGCAGGGTTAGTCTCGTGTGTCTGTTGACCTGTCCCTCATCTCAAACCTTGGAAATCAAAGCATTCTCCAGGTGATAGTTGTGGTGAATACTTTCCAAACATATCATACAATAGAAATACAGCCACATAAATGGTTTATTGGAAAGTAAATGAATGTGAAATACAAATATGAGAGAAGATGAAAATCTATATCTTTCTGTGCATATTTTGAAAGGGAAATAATATTTGGTGATTTGCAGAGCACTGATTGTTGTGGACAAGCCCCATGTCTTGGGAATATGCCTCCCAAATTAGTTTTTGATTTCTCTATATGCTATGAGCTGAATTCTCAGAGGTTTCCATCTCATTAATGTGATAACATTTTTCTAAGGCCTGGCAGAGATGTGCAGTTTTATGCTAAATTGCCCTTATCACAGATGGAAGCATTTAGTAGTGCACAGTACTTGAACACACCTCATATTCTTATGCTTCTTATGCCCCTCACATTCATCTGCTTTATATATTGTTTTTCCACTTGTTTTTTAGGTACTAAAATAAAGAAGAGAAAACAAAATCCGAATTTTCTTTCAGAGCATGGTTTAGTAAAAACATAGGCAGGAACTTCCAGTAAAATTAACGTCCACTGTCTGCACCAATCTCTTCACCTGCGTTATCATGCATATGCATCACGCTCTGCATGTGTGTGTACGGTTAAGTCCACTGTTACATAATTATTTGACAATTGTGGAAGCTGGATTTGGCAACTGAAGCACCATCTGGTTACTCAACCACTACCTCAAGCCTGCTTCATAAAACCTAATCTCTTTTTTTTTGGACTGATGCAGACATTTTTTACTCCTCCACGGTCCAATCTGCATTCCAGTATTTCTACACTGTTCTGGCCAACGTTTTCAGAAGTGATCAGTGATTTTGCAAACCAGAGCTGTGTCTATTAAAAAGGGGTTTCAAAATTGCTAATCCCCTTGGAATGTCTCACCTAGTCTTTTTCTTAGTTGGATGTATCACGAGATTATTCTTAAGCCTGTAACCACTGAAAAGGGATGAAGCTTAAACACCCTTGGTGCGAAGACATGATGCCATTAAGGAGCTCAGCCAGCAGGTGGAGTTTAAATTGCATTTAAGCAGCAGACTTCGGTCTCAGTTTTAGGCTTAGTCGGAGATGTGCACTGGAAGTGCCTCTTACCGACAGCTCTGGATGAGCTTTGGGTTGTTAAAGCTTCCATGAGCCGTCAGGCCATTTAGTTGTGTGCCACGTCACCGGTGCAGTGTTGGCACATATTAACTCACTCACACTGACTTTGAAGTAAGTGTGGAGGAGTACTGAATAATTGTTACTATATGTAAGTTAATTTTAAAGTCATTTATCGATTTTATATGTACCTGAGTCAACAAGAAGGGAAAAGGGACACTCAGCTGACCTGAATTCCCAATTTAGCACTTTTATTTTTTGCCTTGGTTCCTAAGAGGGAAAAGATCAGATAAGATTTGATGACAATATTTCATTGCAAGCTGCAGTAAGAGATGAGAGGGTCAAGAAGTAGCTGACGAAAATCATAATGTTCCTTTGGTAGCAATGGGAGGCAGATGAGAGAGGGGTTTATTGCATCTGTCACTAAGCTGTATTATGAATCCAGAGCTGAACAGCAGCCAAAGCAAGAGAAGCCAGAGCTGGCCGCCCCTCGGAGCAGCATGTCTGGGGCTGGCATCTGCCTGGGAATGGAGCCAGGCTCCAGGGCTTATACGTCCAGCCCTGAGATGAACTGTGTGGTCTGGCACTTCTTTATCTTACACTGAGAGCTCTGGCTTAAGGTTAAAGGCAAGACCTGATTTATGAGCATTGCTGTGATAAGCTGCTCTGTTCTGGAGGCAGCCTCTGCTCTTATACCAAAGACAGCACGGGAAGCGTGCAAGGCTTCAAAGAAAAACAATCACGGGCTGTGCTTCGGCTAATGGAGATATAAGCACTGCTGGCACCCAGAGAAGTCCTTATGCTGTACTTTACAGCCAAAAATAAATAAATAAATAAATAATTGCGCTGTGCTGTAGGGATTTGAGGGGTAAAATTTTGTACTTTTCCAGCACGAATGGCTTGCAGAACCTCGCAGAGATGGGGACTATAAAATCCAGGCTAATACTGGACACAAGAATGAGCAGGAGCATGCAAAAAGGAAAGAGAAAGCCGACAAGCCAGGCAGCTCAGGGCCTGCCAGGTTACCCTGACTTCCTCTGAGCTATGTGGGAGAAGAAAGGAAATGGGCAGCCATTAAAAGCAGATGATGACACAACCCTATTGCTGCTGAGACAATGCGAATTACAGGCAGAGCAATGATGAAAAGTGTGCAGGCTGAAATTTTGGTTTGTAGAGAGTACAGAAAAGCTACTGCTTTAATCTAAACCAGATCCATTCCAGAACTGGTGGCACTGAACCTGTGACAAAGGGCTCGGAGAAGAAATACAAAGCAAAACCAAAAGCATGTTCAAAGATATTGACATAGGCTGCTGAAAACTACTGAAAAATGCCCAGGTTTTGGAGGAATTGAAATGTCTTCCAGGTCCTGGCATCTGCATCTGAGCTCATATGCTGAAATCAGCAAGGCACCTGCTCAGCAGAGTGCCTGGGAAGACAGAAGGAAATAGTGGAAGCCGTAAAACTGAAGAGTGAATTGCTGTTAATGTCTCAGCACCCATCAGGGACACAGCAGCCAGTGAACAGACAGACAAGTGGTGCTGTGTCCAAGTAACATTAAACAGAGCTCCAGAAAGAATTTACTACCAAGTACCCTCAGTTCAGCGAATGTATTCCACCTGGCAGAAAGGAAAAACTTCTCCTTACTGAGTACCAAGAATCGAAAGTTGGCAAATGCTGTTGGGCAAGGCAAGCAAAAGCTGGGCAGCATCTCAGGAGCAGCCCATCCTGGGGTCCCAGGCAGCACATCCCATTTGCTCTTGCATCAACCTTTTGATTATCACCTCAGAACTCAGCTGTGTGATCACAGTCTGCCCCAGAGGTTGGCTTTGCTGATGGAAGGACCTGCTCTGTGCTCGGTGTTCCGGCTTCACACCATCCTGCAGCTCACTATCAGGCAGTGCTGAGTCAGCAGCCCGCAGCACGGTGACTTCTTAAAGAAAGCTGCAAAAAGCAAAGAAAACATCTGGCATTTCACACTTGAAAGGATACGCTGTAAAACGCCTTCCTGGTCTCCCTATGCAATGCTGTAAACCTCCCTAAACTAGATGCAGGATACTCGGCCAAGATCAGGCTGTTTCTTTGATTTCGCCCTTTCTCGTGTTGTTTTCTTTAGACTCCAAGCAAAATCTAGCAGGCAATCAGTGGAGGATGAGGCCCATGCACCTGAAATCAGATGGGATCCCAACAGTAAAGCAACGGTTGGGTTCCCACACATCAACTGCAATATTTCCAACACGCTGATTTTTATTTCAGACATCAAAAGAAGTGAACAGGCACTGAAAAAAGAGAAGAGGGAAAAAATTCCAAGTTGCTGTATAAGATAAAAGGAGAGAAGATGAGGAAGCATGATTTCACCTTTTGAGCTGTGTTTGTATCTTAGTCCATCATTCCCCCAATGAACTCCAGTTTCACTCGGGTTTGCTGCTCATTCAGTGTGACCTTGTCCTTCCTAGACACTGGGGAGATGGAAACAACTTCCTATGAGAGCACTGCAAAACTGGCTCTGCTGTAATGTCTCTGTGCAGGGGCTGAACTAACTTTGGGCGCTTCACATTTCCCATGGATGAGCAGTGCTTGGGCAGTCACTATTAGGGCTGAAGCACCATAATCCCCCTGTGTGCTTTGGCACCCAGACACACTGAGAAGAGGCCAGTGGCATTTTAGGGATGTGCCAGAACAATGGCAAATGGCACGCAAGGGGGGGAGAGCCAGGCTTCACTTCATTATTCAGTAAATTACAACAGATGGGTTTAAAATTACATCATCTGCTGTAAGTTCTTGTTTTCAGCAGAGATTCGTGCCATCACCTCAGCCTGAAGACAAAGCAGACAGTGGATGTTTTATTATTACCACATCTTTGCGCATTTTTACCAGTCCGAGGGTGCAAGGAGGGAGAAATACAAGATGAGGAAGTGCCACAGGAGAGTGCTATAGAAAATTGTCCCCTTAGGTTTCTAGGAAACTGGTGTTTCCTTCATTCAATACCTTGCTCCAGTGCTTTATCCTGTACTGCGTGGCTGTATGTGTGCAGAAGACCTGCGACAGGCTGTCACCAAGGGCTACTGCTTTATTTAGCAGTTCCCCACCGTGGGGTGGGTGTTCCCCACCGTGTGTGTTCATGAAATTGTCACCTCCTGCTGCAGTGAGAGCAGTCTGTGGCTGTGGCTGCTGTGTGCATGCGTGCTGCTCCTCTGCAGATGGCTGCTCTGGAGTTGCTGTGATACAAACACGGTGCTGATTTGCAATGCTCCTCCCTTTAAGTTCAGGAAATAGCTCAACAGGCCATGAGAAGCAGTTGTTTAATGGGCAAGTGGAACCCCTAATTTTTGCTATCTGACTGCATTAGCTACTGAGGTTATAATAAGGAGGTTGTGATCAGTTAGCAATGTATAAGAATTGCCATTGACTGTTTATAAGGGGGGATTATAGAGTGAGAAGTAAATGGATTTAACACCGCAGCTGGAATGAGCAGATATGAGCTATCGAGGCTGCAGGAGGATCCATCAGAAGAAAATTTGCTGATTTGATCTAATAAAGACCTCTGTCAGGCATACATCTTGAAGATGGGTGTTTTCTCATTAGGCAGCCCTTGCAGTGTATTTCATAAGGTAGTTTTGCTTTCCTTTATGGTGTTATTCATCAGTACACTCTGGACTGTGTAAAACACGAGTACAGCATTCTCCCATTATCCAGACAGCATTAGCTGCACTGCATCTGTTCCTCTGGAAGGTACACAGGAGACCTGGTTCTGTTTTAAAGCACTGAAAAGTACAACCGCAGCAACTATATTTTGGTTATCAGAAATACAAACACTTATACAGCCAGATTTAATCTAATTAAATAAAAAAAACCATAGGAATGCACAGAGAGTATAGCAGAATGTGGTGAAGACAGCTTCTGTACAGAGAGGTGATGGAGTGTAATCGTATCCAGGATTTAGTCTGTACTTTCAAGAAGGAATAAATCCTGAGTGTGGCTGCAGGACAGCCAGGGAAAAGGGGAAGGGGGGATGCTGGTGTGCTTCTTCCAGGTTTGCCATTAAATGGTCAGAGGGTTAGAGAAATCGGGTGTAAGTCCAACATTTCATTGTCAGTGTAAGGGTACAGGAGGGGGACAGTGGTGTGACATCAGGTCGTGTCCCATGCACAGCTGGACTGACAGGAGGTCCCTGGTTTGCTCAAGAACATAAAAGAGTTCTGTTCTGCTCAGTGATCTTTCTATTTTTCTTCACAGGCACCAAATACACAGAGACCTCACTGCAGGAGGTATCGCCTTTCCTCTATTTCATAGTCTGTCTGGTACATGAAAACTGTCAGGATTACGAGCTGGTGCTGTCCACATGCAGCTGGTGAGTACCAGAGGTGGGATTTTCATTCCTGGAAGTATCAACCTTTCCTCCTGAGTCAACTCAATTCCAGCCTGCACATCTCATGTTGTCATGAGAGAGGTTTAGGTATGAGATGGAGATGGAGTGCCTTTGGTGTTCCAGAGACGCTCTTTATGGCTTTAGGCAGCTCATAGCAGGATAAAGCACGTGCAGCAAAGATTCTATACAGGTGTCAGGCGAACACAGGGACAAACTGACTTCTTACAGAAGATTCAATCTAAGTCTTCACTTTGTGAGCTTCCCAGCGGTGGCTGTCATTCTGAATGAACATTTAAAGCAAGTATTTTTCTGATGCCAGGAGGGAAACCAACTGGCATTTTCCTAAGGAGGGAGTCATATCTTTTGTAAATGTGTGAGAACATGTTGCAGCTCCACCCTTCAGAAATGCATATGCTTTCAATACACAGCCTTTTCTCGCTGTGGTTTGACGGGTTTGCCATAGATTATTGTGATTTTCCAATTTGGACTTGTGAAGACTGAAGTAAACCAAAATAAATCTGGAGAACACAGACATCAGTTTTCCTTTTCTTTGTCTCATTCTTTCCTAGAGACATTTATCGTGTTCTGCAGAAAAAATCAAGATATAGCTCATGTTGCTTCAACTGAAAAAAGACTGAAGGCCTTTTTGTGCATGCCGGCACCGCTGTGCTGAGCGCTTAGACCCAGCAGGCAGCTGCCTGTGCTGACATCGCAGTGTTAGCAGAAGAGTTACTTTATCATATATTTCTTCAGATCAAATTTGACCCCCCAAGGAGGTTTTTAAAAACTCAAACTCAAAACATGCTGTGGTTTAAGAGAAAGAATGGAAACAACTGAAAAACAAAACCGAACACTGGCAGGATTCCCTGTACTTACAAATGAATGCTCCAGAATCCAGACAACTGAGCAAGTGTGCTGTCCAAGATGTGGATCTCTGCAGTTAGACTCCAGATTTAGGGCACATCAGAGTCTAAAGCTGCTGTGCAAATGGCAGTGAGACAACTCACTTTGTTAGGTGTAGTCTCACATTCAGGCCAACAGCAAATACAACAAACAGTGAGGAATAAAGGACAGCTTCAAAACTGTCTTTGGTTAATCTAAACTGGCTTCAAAAACATGAGCAACTACACTAATAGGAAATAAAAGGCACCAAGCTGTCAAATGGGGTAAACTGGCACATCTGCACTGAAGTAACACAGCTGCACCATCTGACACCAGAAGATGATGTGCTCGTGGTGTTTTACCCCAGTGACACCTTGAAGATTTCAAGCCAGCCACATTATGGAGATGCTCATGGCTTAACATGGAGGAGATGGCATCTCTGCTTGCCTTCACTGCCTGCGTGTGACCTACCAGTGCCTCAGGTTTGGTCCTGGGTTGGTTGGGTTTACGACTCCATTGCTGTGGTGTGGGGCACCAGCAGTGCTGTCCATCACCAATAGGCTTCGGTTCAGTGAGAAGAAAATTACAGCTGTGATTTTTTATTATCGCTTTTCCGCAACCTCTTTTCCTATGATTCATATTGCCTTAAGAGATTAGTTTTCTTTACCATTTAACCTCTCTCAATATTGCTGCCTGAACCAAATTTATGTCTCGGATAAAGCTCTGTCCTCCTTTTATTGAATCCAGGTACTTTTCATAATGAAACTGAGGTCACGTGATCTTTGATTGTGGTACTTTGAATTCTTTATTGAAAATGTATATTATATATTTTTATGACATTAATTAAATGTCTCAAAATAAATGACAACATAAAAAATAATTAATGTCCCCGTTTGGCTCATTATCTCTTTGGATTTTATTTGTGTTCGAAGAGCTGGAAACTCATCTGACCCATATAGGTTTAGATGCTTAGGATCTCTGCCTCATGGCAAAGTTTGGGACTGAACAGAGGGGGTTTGTATCATGAGTATGGTACTTTATTTTTTTATTTGCTTGCAAGCTCCTTGGGTAAATTGCATTCTCATCTATACAGGATGTTATTCCACCTTCATCACCGCAGAGTATCTGAGTGCCTTCCAGCTAAGCATTCTGTGATCCAGCTAACATCTGCCACGTTCATTCTCTCTTTCATCCTTACCCAAGCGTGTGCATGTTTTGTTGTTGGTTTTAGATCTACATGCTGCCATGTGTCAGTGTTACAGAAAGTCATATGTGCATCAAACACTCTTCTAAATAACCTGCATATTGATCCTGCAGTACCCCTCTGGTTTATGGCCTGAGATTCGGAAAGCTGAAATAGGGGGTTGAAGTTATTGCAATCTCGCAAGACAGAAATAATTATAAAAGCCATCAGGATTTCATTATCTTTATGTATATTTTTATATTATTTCAGAATCTTGGAGATCTTTAACCATGAATTAGACCATTTGTACTAGAAGCTGCACAGTCTGTACTTTCAGATCATTTACAATGTAATTATAAGACAACGGATCTTGTCTTTTGATACATCAAACCATCTTATCATAGAAAGAAGGAAGCAATTTCCTATTATATCTCACAGAGAAGTTCAGAATGCCTAAGAATTACCTTTCTCTTTAGTTCTTAGAAAGAATTTCTAAATAGGTATTATTAACATAGTTTTTATTATTAATCATAATAACAATGTGCTGCACAAACACAGCTAGCTATGCCCAAAAGGTGTTTTAAAACTCCTTCTGGCGAGCAGCAGGCGGGTCAGGTGCTGCTGAGATTCCAGCTCAAGCTCTGCTTAGGGCTTCCTGAGAGGAACCATCTGACGAGGCATTGCAGAGGAATATGGAAATGCTTGAAAGTCAAGACCAGTGCTAGAGGATGGTTGACATTTATTGACTTCCTGCACCATCTAGTGGGGATTAAAATTAATTGCTCTTATTTTATGAGGATCCTAAGCTGTTCAGGATGCCCATGCTTTCCTCTTGTGGGTGCTGGGAAAGGTCCTGTAGGACCAGGTTCTCACTGTCCTTTGCACAACGGTACCAGGCTTCCTTAGAACCATCAGTGTCAGCTGAGACTGTGTATAATGTTATCAGAACACACTGCAAAAAGCAACTCTTAGGAGTCAGCCCACCTGATCTAAGGCCGAGAGGGCCCATGGGGAGGGCAGGCTTCGTGGAGCATTGCAGGTGGACCACAGTGCAGGCCTTGAAGAATATGACTGGTGGGCCATTGAGAAGACCTCACAGAACATTACTTGCGGGCCATTGAGAAGGCCTCAGGGAGCACTAACTGTGGACAATGGAGCTGTGGGCATGCACAAGACCTTGGAACCAGCCATCTCTGTGCTGCAGGAAGCAGAGAGGGCCATGATGACCTCCAGAAAATATCTGATAGTAGTTCTGGCAGGCTTTTGTTGAGTTTGGGGTGTTAGGATGAATTTCTCGAGGTCTGAATGTGATTCCCCTCTCTCTCACATGCCCTGGTCTGGGTTACATCTCTGAGGCTCTTCTGTGTTCCTAGGCTTTAGGAGTAATGTTCTTCATTAAACATTAATTTTATTCAGGCTGCCCAGAGGAGGAGCCAAGATCTGAGCCTGCAGGTGGAAGAAAAATCACTGATGTAACCTTAATATGAGGCATTTCCGTGAACATAATTTGCTTAATTATCAGTGAATGGGATGCCATTAGGTGATTACACTCCTAATTTTCTACTCAGGAAACAGCAGCTGGCTTTTTTTTTTTCTGTTGCTGAGCAACAGCTATGCTTTGAAATTGGGTTAAGTGCAAAGTGAAAAACGTTTTTAAACAGATATGATATCACTACAGAGGCAGCCCTAATTGCTGTAAACAACCAGAAGGTTGAAAAATCCTACGTACAGAATACAGTTTGTGAGTAAAAGAGTTGTCCAGGCTAATTGAAAGGGAAGAATGTGCAGAGAAGTTTGAAGAAGGAGAAAGAGCTCTCCCCCCCCCCCCCCGAGGAAGAGCTCTAATTGTTTTCAAATGACTGTGTTTGTTACTCCTGCTGCAGCCCTTGTTTAGTTAACACATTAACCTTCCCTTCTTAAAGCTGTGCAGTGAACATAGTCAAGCATATATGCATACACCAGTCAAGCAATAACAGAAAGCACACTCTGCCTGGGAGATCTGCATGCCACAGGCTGGAAAATGTTCTCCACTGCCAATTTTCTCCTATTCAAGATCAGTGCTTATCTAGACCTGCCGTTTTGGCAGATTTAGTTTCAAGTAACAGGAACCAAGTGGATGTTAAATACTTCCCCTTGAGCTTTGGTAGCTCTGCTTCTGGTTTCTCTTGAACAAGGTCCCAGGAAGTAAGACTACCATGGTGGAGTTGGACCCTACAGAGGCATCAGCCTGAGACCTTCCTCCCTTTCCTTCATATGATCCCAGCAATACATATCAGATGTATGATGATATTGACTTTTTTGGCTTTGGTCACTTTTGTAGCATAACAAATCAGAAAATATAAAGACCTGGATGTACTGTCTTCTTTGATTTCCCCCTTTAACCACAGGATTCCAGTTTTCCAACATGAGTTTCACTCTGGCAAGAACATCACTTATTTGCTGCCATAACATCCTTTTCTGTTTCCTACTTTGCAGAGGCAGAATTTCCTATGCCTTCGCCTTAGGATTTTTTCCCCTTATTAATTTTGGGTTGAGGCAGATACCTGCTTCACTACTTTGTCTCAGTGTTTGGAAAGATCTCCATTGCACTGCACTGATTTTGATGTGAGAGAGGCAACCGGTGTGTAGAGGTTGTTGCTATATCTCTCTCCTCATCCACAAGGCAAAGAGCCTCCCACCAAGGCAACGTGCAGTTGTAATTCTCAATATTCAGAGTGCCAAGACTGCAATATACGTTGTTGAAATGTCTGTCTCATTGGACCTACCAATGATACTCAGCACAGGAGTCTTGCTCTCTTGGCACTGACAGCTGTCTGCTAACACACTTCTTCACATTGCTGTTCCATGCCCCAGCAAGGACAGAACGCTTCCCGGTTTTAAGTCTTCAAGTGCATGAGGAAGCTGCCTAGCAAAACTTCTTAACATAAGGAATCTAATTTTCATGAGCATTTCTGAACATCCATATTTATATTAACTGAGAAGAAAAGAGGAACGTCAGCAAGTTTTTGGTGAATATTCTGTTGCATTCACTTTTTTTCTCTGCAGCTTTTTTATTATTATTATCACAGTATTCTTTTTGCCAAACATCCTTTAATTGTGTCTATTGCTCTGACGGGCCTGGCGGAATTGCAAACAGAGATGACAGCTGATTTTGTGCTGAGCGTGTAAAAATAGAAGCTCCACGAATATCGCTCTTAAAAACCTGGCTTTAAGGACGTGCTTTAGTTTTGGGAAGTTTCTTGGCATTTTTGTTGCCCACTGATTTCCAAAATAATGGTTAGCCTTAATGTATCTGTCCCACTAACACCTACAGACCCTGCCTTCTTTGGTTCACGTTTTCATTCTGATCACAAATACAGCAAAAGCCGATCTGAAACTTGGATGGGTGTTAATAACTAATGGACCCCAACAAATCGTCTGAAATACAAAGGTGGGTCAGATGAATGGTTCGTATAAAAGAAACTCCCAGTGAACCATCAGGTGGGAATTAAAATTTAATTTAGAATGTACTATCACTGCTGCGGTGGTGGTGGTGGTGATTTACTTGATTGACTGCTGGTTTCTTTCACCTTTGCAAGCCTTAGGTTTTTACTATCTGAGGAAATTAAGGCTGAATTGCAGCAGGAAATTCCTTGTACCCAGGTGTTTCTGGTTATCCGATTAATAACTCAGCTAGTGGGGAGGCAAGGATTAGGATGGGATGGTTTGGAATCTAAATGATTCTCGTTGCTCGGTACCACACATTGACATTCTGGCAGCTGCTTTGTTTGTTCTCAGTGAAAGATGGGAAAATCCTACTGAGCTAAGTAACAGGTCCAGCAAGCAGTGGTAATTCCATTGTTCTTTTTCCATAGGTAGGGTGAAAATCTAGTTTTATAGAGTTGTCCTGATTTAATGGACTGAATTTAAAAAAAAAATAATACACTGTTGAGTTCTGTTGGGTTGTGATTTGAGTTGTGCTAATAATCCAGCTGCATCTCCTACCGCTGCCACTCTCCAGCCTGCCTCGTGCTAACTTTTCCTCCTGGATGCACGCACTGAATGGCTGCGAGATGGGTCAGGCCCTGGTCAGCTGGAAGGCCTCCAAGAAGCTGAGCTGCTCTTTTGTGAATGTACACAGCCAAAATCAGTGCTAATACAGTGAGCGAGGACCCTGCCCTGCAGTGGTGATACCTGCGGTGCTAAGTGAAGTTATTTCAGGTTAGGAACACAGGAGTAACTCTCTTCATTAAGGTCACATTTAGCAGCTGGTTTGAGAGTGATCAAGACAAAAACAAACGCTCTGGTGATGGCAGACAAGGGCCTCAGGACCAGGGAATTTAGGGCAAAAGCACAGGGCTATGCCTGCCCTTGTGTATGGCCAATGGGGTGAGAATTGCCCATGGGGTGATGTTTGCCCATGGGTGAGGTTTGCCTGTGCTCTGTGTGACCCATTTCTGGGCCCATTAATGTTACCCAAACACAGGTTTTTCCTTCTGCCCATGGCTTCGTTGCCCTCAGTGGTGAGACCATGGTCCAGAAATCACTCCACAGGAGGGACAGTCAGGAAAATACCTCCCAGATGCTCCACGCACTTAACAAAACATGAATTAAGCTCTTTTCTCACTTCAACTTCACATGAAGAATAAAGAGATTAAAGGAAATAGAAAAGTCATTTTCTTTGCCCAAAGCTATATTTCATTTACTATGAGTAAATGTAAACAGTTGGACCTACATGACTGCTGTGGATGTGCAGGCTGGCAGCCTGGCTTGTAAAAGAAACAGAGAGCAAGCAAGCTGAAGAATTATTTCCCCAAGCCTTCAAAGCTCTAATTTCTACAGACCTCTGAGCTTGGTTGCATTGTCAGAGCTAAGTGGATGGAAACAGGATCATTTCCCTTAAGCAGTCATTAAGGAAAATGACTTCAGATTATTATGGGTTTCAGGTACTGTTGCAGCAGCCTGATGGAGTGATAACCAGTCACATCTTCCTGCACTGTGCAAGCAGACACAGCCTGAGGTTTGTAAAACACCAACAGCCCTACAGCTCCCCAAAGGTATCAGCTCTCCTCCCTAGTGCTGCAAACTGCAAATGAAATAGCCCCAGAATGGAGTAGAATAATGTCGTGTAAACCGCCCTGGGTGCCAAATGGAAATGTAATTTGCAGGCATGTATCAGCAGAGAAAGTCCTTTCCTACAGGAGAAGAAATCCAAGCAGCCACATGGAAATACTTTAATTCAGCATTAGCCATCAGAGGAGATGGCTGTTGCAGAGCATGGGAGCCAGGCAATTTGGTCCTGAACTTTAAATACGTGCAACGCCAAGAGATTTTAGGGGATGTGGAATCCTTAATGCAGCATTGCAGAGTCAGGAAAGGAATTGAGGCAAAGCTTTTGCTGAGCTGATCGATCCATTCATCAGAGCCACAGCAGGCATTCAGTCCGTGAGGTGGTTCAGGAAACCTGCTTGCTGTGCTCTTTATCTATGTCATGAGACATACACCAAGCCTGGGGGCTGTCACCCCCTCTGCCTGTTTCTGAGCTGCAGGATGCAGCTGATGCCCATACCCGTGCCAATCCCATGCCTTGGCGCTTCCTCCCTCCCTCCCATGTCTCTCTGCGAATCCAAATAGCTCCAGGGTAGGTGAATTTTTCCACTCTGTTCCAGGTCTAATTTCTCTTTCAAACTAGTACCGTATATCTTTCCCCACCTCCCACTTGTCACTTTATGGCTTGCTGGATCTGTTTCCTTTAATGCTTGAAAATATACAGTTAAAATCACCTTAAAATTACTAATATGCCTTTTTATTTGAAAGGCTTATTTCCCTGAAAGGCTTTCCCAGTCTTATATGAGGGCATGCTCTCTAATATTAAATATTTTTTTAAAAAATGGGTGCACATCTGTTTGATATTTAACTCGAAACAAATGGTGAGAGTGGAGAACATGAGCAAAATTACGCTTTAGATAGCTATAAAAGGTCATTTTTGCTTTAAACTACAAAGGATGAATAGGGGCATATGACACACATAATAAAGGCGGAGATAGGTTTAAAATGCCCTCCGGCTGTGCTGAGGTCAGCTGCTAGCTTACAAGAAAGGACACATTTTGCCCTTCTTGTTTTCTGCCACCCAAAAGTCTGGAGGAGCAAGCTGGGTTCAGTGTGCAAAGAAGGTCACCCAACCTCTGCTTTAAAACGTATATTTTCCTCCATCTTTTCCACCTGGATACTGAACACTTCGACCTGATAACTGAATATCTGGCCCTGAACCAACCCTGCTTCTCGGCAGCTGGAAATCGAAGGGTTTCTCTTGCCTTGCTGAAGGAGCCACTGCCTGTGCCATGGCATACACTGAGAAATTCCTCACTCTCAGATGTTCCTTTGATTTGCCACAAATACGTGTGTTGCCTTCTGGCCAGGACAGAAGGGATTGATGGAGACTGAAAGAAAGCACAGTGCTTTGAGGCGCTTCTCCAGCCCCCAAGTGGTGCCATCAAACCGGGTGCTTTGCTCTTGGCTGGGGGTTCAGCCTGTGCTGGTCTCTTTGGATAGGGCTTGGCTGGGAGCTGTCAAGCTCCCTCAAGCTCTCCCCATGAAGTTGCTGGGGGAAATGAAGCGGGAAATGGGCCATTTCTCATTTAGGGCTGGCGCAGTCCCAAACCAATGGGAGCAGATGAGATTTCCAATAAAACCCTCTTGAAAGGTGAAGGAGCGGAGAGACAAGATGCTGGCTGCAAACTGCCTTCAGCTATCTGCTCCAGGAGTGCTGTGAGCCAGGGCAGGGCATGGCACCCTGTCAATGCACGTGAGGGGGAAATGCCGGCTGGAATTTGGTCATCAGGTGGCTGTTGTATCTGCCAGAACATCTTTTCTGCTATTAGAGAATGAGGTTAGGGAAGAAACATGGAACAAGAAGGTCAAAACCTTACATGGAGCTCCATCCTTCTAAATCTGCAGCCAGGGATATTTGGAGCCTTGTACTCATTTCTGCACCAAAGGGGCAAATTCTGAGTCTTTCTTTGTAAAATAATGCTTCTTTTGAGCTGAGTCCCTCGATCATACACATAGGTCATTTATCCTGGTGGGAGTTGCTCAGGTCCTGTCAGGGGACCAATCTGCAAATAATGAGGTATTCCTACCTCTTAGACATGAGATATGTGTGCACATTTAAAACATTTGGAGCAGAAATTCAATGTATTTTCAGAGCATTACCGAGCTTTGTACTCCAATCTGCAATCGCTAGAAAGCAAATTGTCCGTAGCTATATCTCATAACACGTAGGGTATTAATGGGAACCAGGTATCCTCCTTCAAAGGAACAGGAACATCAAGAATTGTATCTGTTTCTCATGTTCTAGAAAGCATTTCACAGTTTTAATGATTATTCAAAGGGGAGGGAAAAAAAGAGCTGGACAATAAATTCAGGAGCCAGCTCAGTTACAGAGAGTTACAAACACATCCTCTGGCTGAAATGTGCCTTAGAAAAGGCTGATGTGCCACGCTTTGTCATACCAGGCACACGGGCTGCCAGCTGCCAGCACCAGGGCACTCTGGCAAGGGGCCGACCCAGCTGCCTTGGTTACAGTGCCATTGTAAACTTTACTTCTTATGCTCAGCGTGTACTGAGAGCGATCCCTTTGTTCCATATGGCTTCCATATAGTGACACTGCATCCTGTGTAGGAGAGGTCAAGGAGTGGATTATCAGCAAGTGTTTCAAGTCAAGAATGAAGGGAGCTGGCAGGGCAAATCTGCACAAAGCCTGCTCTGTGCTTCTCATCGGTGCAGTGACCTCAGGGTTTCGGTGCCTGTGCGTCCCCCCCTTCTCCCTTCATGTGCCGAGCACAGCACGGGTGAACGTGTTAGCACAGCATTTCCCTGGCAGGTTTTTAGAGGCAGAAAGAGAACAAAAGCAATGCTGAAAGCCTGGCTGAAATGTGTAGTTGCGAGCAAGCAGGCTCATAAGCCAGCAAGGGAGCAGCACAAGGAAAGATTGCCTCCTATCCCCATTCCCATCCCCGTCTCCATCTTCCATCATCTCCATCCCGTCCCCTCCACAAATCTTGCTGCCCAGCCCTCTTGGGTCTGGGCACAGAGTCATGATTGCTGAGTGTTCCCATGAGCCTATTAACCTTGCTCTAATTAATGGTGAGAGAAGGAAAGGTTTGTGATCCTCCAGGATGATTTTCATCACCCTGCTCTCTGAGCATTCCTCATCCATGGGGTGGCGTTAGGAGAGATCTCTGCTTTGCAAGAAAAGCTTGATTTACCTTAGAATCACGGAATCACTACTATTGGAAAAGACCTCTCAGATCTCCAAGAAGCCCAACCCACCCCCACCATGCCCACTGACTGTGTCCCCAAGTGCCACATCTCCACTGTTCTGGTACATCTCCAGGGACAGTGACCCCACCATCTCCCTGGGCAGCCTGTGCCAGTGCCTGAATGATCTTTTGGAGAAGAAATTGTTCCTAATATCCAATTTGAACCCTCCCTGGCACAACTTAAGGCTGTTATCTCTTGTAATGACTTTAAAGGAGTAGATCTTACTGCTGTGACGCTGAAAACATGGCAGCATATCCCGGTCCTGCTCTGGTTCTTCTCACTGCCAACAGCTGTAGGTAGATTTGGATCAATTTCTCCCAGATTCAAAACTGTTCAAATATACAATTAATTGCAAGTTTCTCTCTTTTCTACCCTGTGGATGGAGAGAAAATCTTGTAGAGCACAATCTTGGTGTAAGAGAGGGGAAATGGCAGAATCCCCACTGCCAGTGAGGGGGGACACTGAGCCTCAGCCCACCCTGCTCCCCCTGCCTGTCCCACTGCCACCATCAGTGCCCCCTTCTGCCTCCTCTAACAGCACTGATTTCTTTCCCAACCTCCAAAATGTTTCTTTTGTCTCTCAGAGCACTACGCCAGACATCGGTAGGTATGCAAAATTAATAACTACATTTTAATAACACATGACCTGCAAGACCTGAGCAATTACAAACCTCATAGGGTTATTACCGACCAAGTAAAAATTATATTCCAGTTAAACATTCCTCATATAATATCCCCACTGCAGTCAGCATTTCAAGAAAAACAGTGTTACAACTGCTGTTTCTCTGGTACCTAATGAGTTAGCTTTGGCTGCAGATCAGGAGCTTTTGACGGGTGTAGTTTACATTGACCACTCCAAGGCTTTCGATATTCTGGACCCGACCTTGTTGTTTAATGGCAGAAAATCAAACCAGGGCTGGGGGAGCACGGTCAGCTGGCTGCAGTGCTGCTGAAGAAAGGGCTCCGAATTCCTGTTCTCAGTCCTCCACTGTGTGAGTGGCACTGGGGCTGTGGAGGGAGCAGAGCAGAGCTGGAGCAGGGCTGTGTCCTCTGGCAGTGGTGGGGGACATCACTCCTGATTTAGCAGCTGCTGAAGGGCTTCAAGCTGAGGATGGTCTGGAGAACAAGAGCCAGAAATAAGTGACTGCTGCCATAAAAAGAGAGGATAAGCAGAAGGATTTCTGCTTGGGAAGGAGGTGATTGAGTGGGAATAGGGATCGGTGAAACTGTGTGTGGATAGAGAAATTGAATAAGGATGATTAGTCCTTGCTGAAAGACAAAAGGAGGGAACAGGCAGTGAAATTCAGGATGGTTGCTTTTAGACAAGCAGAGTATAATCAAATCCTCATCCTGCAGCTCAAGGCTCGAACCTCAGGCTGGGAGCCCTGCAGGAAGGTTGCAGCAGGGCAGGGTGAGGGGAAGCAGCACTCTGCGCCCATCCACTGCCTCCTTCTTGCTCACAAACCTGTGCTCCAGCCCCTGACAGCTGGTTCATCTGAGTTGTCACCCATTATACACCTTACGTGCTTCTGATTTTATTCTTGTTTTACCACTAGTTCTCTGTTCACCCGTGAAAACAGCTGATCACTCTCCTTAATGCTGTGTCAGAAGGAACAGATGTCAGAAACAAACCCAGAAAGTCCCTCCCTTATGCTCTATTTACAGTGGATCATCTTCTGATTCGTTTTCACCATCTGTACATTTCCATTTTACCACTGCACCTTGCAAAAAGTGGTGATACTAAAAGGGATGCATCATTATGCTCCTGTAAATCCTTAGCAGGTGGCATTTGGCTCCATTGCTAAAAGAAATGCATTTGGACTTTGACTCTTACACATTGGCTCCTTTCCTGTGGACACAGCACAGGGCCAGGTCTCACAGGGGGGGAATGAGCAGAGCCTACTCCTCCTGGTCCACTGAAAGAGAAATCTGGGATCCCCATGCTGCAGTGGAACTGGTGCCTTACCATAGGGCAAATGCACAAAAACAAACACGTGATCACAGTGTTTGCTGGGCACAACAGTCTGCACAAAGCATTCGATTTGCTTTATTTGAGCACAGCCTCCAGATATTTGATTTAGATTTCCTCTGTCTTTCTTTTTGCACAGAGATTCATGGCATGGGAAACAGGAAGAGCATTAGATGAAGCACACCTCGAGTACACCTCATCTATCACGGCCCAATAAACGTTGCCTGGCTCATTTCTGCTTGGCTTCTGCTTTACCAAAACACATCTTCCAGAGCAGCATCCTGCCTTGGTCTGAAGCCCTCAAGAGAGAGAAAATTCAATTCTGCCCTTTGTAACGTGTTAATCAGCCCCATCGCTCAGAGCGCGTGCTTTGTTTCTGGCTCATTTTGCTGACATGCAAACAGCTCTTATTGCTCATTAGTGCGTTGGAGCTAACAGGGTTGTGTTCTGGGCTGGGGGGCATCAGCCCTCCCTTGTTGCATCCCCATCTCCATCAAACTGTTCCCAGTACTTTGCATCTCAAGGATGTGATTCTCTTCCGTGTGACCCTAGGATACGTACAGGCTTGGAAAGGATGGTCACAATCTGGTGGCCTCTCCAGCAGTGCCTTGGCACATTTTGCTCAGACACACCACTTGCTTCTTGATCACATAATCAAATCTCTCACATTTCCATTTCTTCCTGCCTTGTGTCAGCATATTGAAGATCTGGAGCATTTCTTTATTTATTATTTACATTTGTTAATTGCCTAGCCTAAGATAGCCACTTGGATGCTGACAATACTCTCGCTTGTTGATTCCCAAAGAATTTGATGCTTATTTGCTATCTAAACCTGAGATTGTACAACATCAGAACAAAATGGGAGCAATTTATTTTCCAGATCAGATTTTCTCTCAGCAGGATTAAAACTGCCACAGCAGTAAAGAGTTTACAAACTCACTAAAGAACTGTAATAACTTCCCTTCTCACTGTCGGGTCAAGGAAAGGTAATACATGTTTCCAATCAGCTTTGAATTGAACTCAAATTGTAGGTTTTATTTCACTTTAATCCATATGTGAGTTCACGTTAAAGGTAAGAGAAATCACAGGGCTGCAAACATGGAGCAGAGTTAATTAAATTCTGCAGCTCCTTCTGGAAGAGCCCTGGCTCTGCTTATGCAGAGAGGTTTCAGGGTACTTCTGAGCCATGAGATGGCCCTGATGGCACCAAGGACATCGGCGAATGCACTTACAATGGCTGAGTGAAGCACATTGAGAGAAACCTTGCAGTATTGGGAAGTAGTTCTTTTGTGCTGAGCTATCCACAAAAAGCTCCAGAAAAAAAAAAGGAAAATACCCCAAGCTGACCCGGTGGCACAGCACAGCCTCAGCTCAGACCCAAACATGATATTCATCTGAGGCAGCAAACACTGCTTTGAGAAATGATGAGCTCTTCTTAGATCTCCTTCTCGCTTTCTCACTTATATGGGAACTGGTCTGTTCTTTTTAATTTCTGTTTTCTGTCCAGTCTTGTTTTCAATGCGCTCGGGAAAAGAGCTTCTTCTGTGCAGAAGGGACTCTTCATGTGCTAAGCACTGAGTCTGTGCTTCACTGCCTCGCAGAGTTGAGACCTGAGCTCTGGTCATTTCACAGAATAGAGTGCACTAAGCCCTTCCTTATCCTCTGGCAGACTTGTCTGGGGGGCGGTGGGCTTGCACCAGGCTCCCCAGGGCAGTGGTTGTGGTGCCAAGCCTAGCAGAGTTCAAGGAGCGCTTGGACAACGCTCTCAGATACAGGGTTTGAATTTTGGGTGATCCTATGTTGAGCCAGGAGTTGGACTCAGTGATCCTTATGGGTCCCTTCTGACATGGGATATTCTGTAACTCTGATTTCGTGTTTATTTATTTTTTTCTACAGCTGAGAGATGCCTTACACATCACTGGAGACCCAACTGGGTGGTGTGGTCAGTGGGACCTCTGAGAGCTGGCAGGTGTGTTTTGGGACCAGGGGTGCCTGCTCATTCTAGGGAGGACAATGCACCTTGAATTCTGCATGCTGGCATCCAGGGAAACAAGTTTTTTTGTCCTGCATGAAGTTGGCAGTGGAAGGGTTTTCTGTCTAAAAGAATGAGTCGTGTTCCAGGAATGAATGACACACAATGTGTGAAGAACAGAAGAAGGAAACCTTCTTCTCTAAAATGTGACGTTTTAAACATCCAAATTTTGAAATAAAGCACACGACATCCATTTTGCCTCATGCAATAAAATGAAAGCCTCCCTTGGACATATTTATTATGCTCCAGCTTCCTACAGGATATTGATGGCATCGAGTCTCTCAAGCAGCATGTTTCAGATTGGACGTGCTCTGAGATGTGCCTGGGGGCAGTGCTGGGGCTGCAAAGGGCTCCAGAGGATCACAGCCCTGGTTGCCAATGCAGCTTCTCCTCCTGCAAACCCAACCGCTCCACAGCAGAGCTCTGGGGAAGAGCTGAGCTCACGCCAATGAGTTCTTCAATTTGTCAGAAGCATTTTGATAGCAAATCTCATTCTCCTCAATTCCCCTGCTTTCATGCTCGCAAGAGTGCTTGAAAGTTATTTGTCCTCAAGGCCACGGATATGTGAAGAGGCTTTTTCATGGCTGTGCCTCTCATCCCTCCCCTGCTTCTCCTCCTGTCTGCTTCATTTTCCCTCTCCGCTGCATTGTCCTTGGCTGCTCTGAGGCCATGTTCCCCTAAGTTCTTCTTCCCGGCAATCTCGGATGCTCAAGTGCTCTGTCCTCAGCGCTTAGAGGTGATTTCAAAGTGCCTCACTGCAATTCTCATTTTTATATAAACACTTCAATATTACTTCAGCAAACTGAGATGCCTGTACATCAGCAAAACGGGTTCTGATGAGCCTGTGCTCTGCTTGCCCAAGTGCCTTTGACTCAGACAGGGTACTTTTACATAACTTTTATATACCTTTATGTAACAAGCTTTCTCCTCTCAATTATTTTTTGACTGTAAATTCAAGCTCTTCTTTTAGAAAAATCTTTGGATATGGACACAGCCCTCCGGTTTCTTTGTTTACACTCAAGTATGTAAAAATAACACTCCTGTTCTCATTCCAGAATTATTCTGCCGAATTTTTTATGTCATTTTATTGTGTAGAATTTTCCACTCACCAAAGCAAAGCAACTAACTCTTGCCAGTCCAACTTCGATTCACTTCTTCTTCTTGACACCTTTCTGTGGTTGCATTGCTGGTTAATCTTGCAGGGTTCAGGGAGAGCAGGCCGACTCCATCCCCTTCAGTCTGAATCTGTGTGTGCTCTGGCAATGAACAAATCATTAACTTGGCAATGCAGCTGCTGAGCAATGTCTTGAAATGCTTCTGCTCTCCAGTCAGGGCGATAGCAGCTCATTAGAGCAGAGGCTGAGCTCTCTGCGCATTGGGGGATCGCGGCTCCATCAGAACGAGGAAGGAAATGGTATTTTATGGCCCCGTGAAGAATGCTGAAGCATTTGGGAAGACATCTCTGTCCTGTGGCCAAAAAACCAGGACAGCGTTACCCAAAACATGAGCCTCAGTGCAGCTTGAATTCAGCTGTAAATAGCTTTCCTTTCTGGGAGCTGCTTTGGGAAGATAAGTCCATCCTATACCAGTAAGAGCTGTTTGATATTCTCTAGCAAACTGAGATTTAAATTAAAAAGTAGCAAAATTCACCCTTTTATTTCTTTCTTCCTCATCATTTCTGCAGCCTAACGTGGCTTGGAGCAGAGGGAGGGATGACACCAAGCCACTGAACTCATCACTTCAGCCTCCCTGTCCAGGGAAACTGCATAAGCAGCCGATGAAAGTCCTCTTTATGAGCTGATTATAAGCATTCAACATTACCCGGGCTGCATATGTCCATATTTTTGGCACATGTTTGATCCAGGTTGGACCTGAGCTTTATAGATGAGCGCTAGGTGCTGATGGCTGCAGTGCTTACTCCTGAGCTGCTGTTGGAAGACTATCTCCCATCATTAGTTCGTGCATATGGGGGCTTATCCCCATTGCTGGCTATGAGCAGCAGCAGGTAGTGGCTTTAGAGGAGATTTGCCTGATGGTTGTGCTGAGGTTCCTGCCAGAAAAAATCTAAGAGGGAAAAGAAAGCACAAAGAAATACTGCAGATATGGTGACAGTGCTCCCCGACACACCCTTAGAACAAGCAGGGATGTGCTGTGTACGTGTCCAACCAGCAAGGGAAAGCCAGTGCATGTGTTTCCTCTGGGGCATCTGCAGGAGATAAATTCAATACATTTATCAACAGCAAAATGAGATGACGTTATCTGCCTCCTGAGTGCATGAATTATTTGGGACAGGGCAGGGACATCTTGGGCACAGCTTCCTGCTTGAGGAGGAGGTGGTGTTCTTTGGCCCCACAGGGCAGGCGCAGGGTTCCTTGGGATGAATCACATCCACATGGGGCTCACACTGAAATGTGAAGGGACCAGGAGAGCACCTGGTGGGGGCCCTCATCACAGCCCCTCTTTCTGCACTGTGCTCCCTCTCCCTTGGCCCACCAGACACCAGATTCATTAAGCTCGAAGGTGAGCTGCAGGCACCATCTGTTTTCCAGGGGCTGTAAGGATGAGTGGAGCAGGGAGGAGATGGTGGCTGAGGGGTAATTGAAGGTCTTGCGAGGATGTCTGGTTTTCTTTGAGGGAGGAGTGTTTCTAGGCCAGCTTTTTGTCTGCAGCTCACGATTCTGTGCAGTGTGGTGTATTTTAACATGTTCCTGGGAGACATGGTGAGGCCTGATAAACCTTATTTCAAAGATGACATAAAGATGTAGTGCTGCTCCTGCGGCACTGCTCTGTCAGAATCAAGGGGACAAGCAGCCAGGAGAATCCAAGCTCAAGGCTTGGTTGGGCACCAGCCTCACACTGGACTTCTTCCAGCTGCAGATCCCTTCCTTCGCTGAACCCCCACTGGCACATCGTTACAAGGAAGGAGGATAAAAGCAACCTAAAAGCAAAAATTGTGACATTAAGCTGAACTGGAAGGGCCAGAGTGGACAGAGGGTACCTAAGGCTCAAATCTTCTCTTCTCTTTGGTCTGCAGCCCCCACAGAAGACAGAGGAGCAGAAGCTGAGCTGTACTTTGCTGCATGATGATATGACTGTCTTGCGGAAGGCCAACAACATACATTGTATTAATTTTCATTTCATTGTGCCTGACATGACATGGAATACAATTCTGTAACCAAGAGAGCTCGTTATTAACTCTTCCTGCTACAAATTCAGTAAGAATTTATAAGCAATTGTAGAAGTATTCACATCCTTGCCCATTGTTCATGCTGAAAGACTCTAGAAAAAAAAGTCCTTCCTAACAACCATCCCCAGTGCTGTAAATCAGGAGTGGAGGTGTAAACACACTCATCCTCTCCTGTGCTGGCCTTAATGTTCTGGGAATGTTCCCTTCTATGAATAAGAGCTACTTCTCTTATCCTGATCCCTTCATCATCTGGGGAGACATTTCTTGGTCCTGTGCTTTGATTCCCCCTGCAGTCTTGGGACGTGAGACATATCTGACTGTGATCAAAGATCATTGCTAATGAAGCAAGCCTTGGGACAAGTGAGAAAAGAAAGGGCCCTGCAAAGGGCCTCAAAGCTGTGTTCCCATCATTGTCCTTCACTTGAGCTGGGCAGAGAATGGGCAATGGTACCAGGGAAAGTGGAGCAGCTCCACTGGAGTCTGCTTCTTTCAGTGTTACCTTGATGAATTTCAGAGCAGAAACTGGCCTGAAGTATGTATAAAAATTTATTAAAGCTTTGGGACAGATTGTGCTTTGCATGAGTGTGTGGTGGGGGAGGGAGCAAGATTTTCCCTCTTCCTTCTCACAGGAAAGCTCTGTAGTCTCTGGCATTAAAAAATACAGGACTTAGTACATTTATTTGCCCAACATGACGTCATTGAATGGCTCAGGGAAGGTCAATCTGAGAGGGCTGGAAAAGGGAGAAGGCAATATTCAACCTCCCATCCACATCATGTATCCTTCATGCCCAGGCAGTGCTGCTATCCCGGGGAGCAGTTTGCCCCAACCAGAAGTGCAGAGCCTCCACCTCCATCCATGTGTGTATTGCATCACTCCCAGAAAAGACAGCAGATCAATGGCAGAACCACCAGGTCCTTCTTGCTTAAAGGTGTTTCAGAACATAAGGATGTGATGTAGCAAAATGCTTGGTGTAGTAAGGAAAAAATACATAAAGACAAGAAAATGAGAGAGATGTGTCCCCATCCGTGGAGGTGTTCAAGAACCACGGAGATGTGGCACTTGGGGACATGATCAGTGGGCGTGGTGGGGATGGGCTGGACTTGGGGATCTTAGACATCTTTTCCAACCTTAATGATGGCATGACTCTATGATTCTGTGATGAATATACTCCCTGGCAGAGCTCTGCCTGATCCATGCTTGCACCAACCTCCCCAGAACTGAAAGCTCTGCATTTCTGCTGGCTCTCCTCCTTCCTTGGGATGCTGCAGCTTCCCTGAGCCTGCCATCTGCAGAGGCGATGAGTGGGGAGATGTGTGGTTGACAGCGTGCAGCACCCATGGATGCTCAGGGGGTGTTGCAGTGGGATGCACGTGGCTCTGCAGACACATCAGCAGGGTTTTCATTTCAGTGCAATGGGTTTAGAAAGCCCTGAGGATAAGCTGAGGTGCAAGACTGAAAAAATATATTATCTGTCTGCAGAGGGAAGCCATCTGAACTCACCCAGAGGGCTCTGCACACACTGCCTTCTGCTGGGCCACGCTGCCTGCTTCCAAACTGTGACAGCGTTCGTTTTGCTAAGAGATTTAACTTCTTCTTTACATTGTTGATTTACTTCCTGAGGAGTAAGTAACATAACACATGCTATTCTCCTATTTCATGGTAATCCTTGCTCTTTGTTGTCAGAATACAAGCCAAAGGTGCACATTTCTCAAGGAATTGTTTGAATTACTTTCCTCATCCTGATTACTTTTCTTCACTTTTTCCTTCATCAACCATCCTTTGGGTATTAACCTCGTATTTATACTCACATTAACCAGGGTCAGCATCAGAAAACGTTCTTGCGCTTGCTGCTGCTCAGCCACCTGGAGAAACAGAGAAAGGAGACAGTACCAGACACACACTAATTTCTAACATGTGTTTCCTGCCAGCACTGGCCTCAGCAGCTCAACCACATAAGTCACCGGGGGAGTAATTGCCATCTGAAGGCAGCCTTTGGATGTGCAGGAGGCTGAGAAAGCTCCACCGTGTGGTTCGTGTCCTGCTGGATGTCAGCTGGCTGAGTGAGAAAGCAATGAGCCTTGGTGCAGAGCAGCAGTGGGTGATGCCTGAAAGATTCATAGTTCACCTTATTTTGGAATATTTACATTGAGGTTGTAGAAAAATAAAAGGAAACAGCTGTAAATT
Organism: Pavo muticus; assembly: GCA_016647715.1. Lineage (NCBI taxonomy): Eukaryota > Metazoa > Chordata > Aves > Galliformes > Phasianidae > Pavo > Pavo muticus. The sequence goes on along the minus strand of JACDJE010000957.1, from coordinate 5,630,100 downwards.
GTGACAAATGTTTGGGTTTTCGTTAATAAAAGCAGCCTCTGAATACACGGGGAAAAGCCCAGCCGTGTTATAGAGCACTTCTGTGGCCAATGGACTTGCTCTTCCCAAAGCATGAAGGCACACAGTGGATGGCACGTAGTAGGGCCAGTGGTTTGGGGGCCTGGAGAAGATGTTGTCAATGAGGGAAATCTGCAGCTATTTCTTCAGCCTTTGTCTGCAAGCGGATAAATGGTAACACACTGCTCCCAGCAGAGCAGTGCTCCTTGTGTCTGGAGACAGTGCTGTGTGGCCACTGCTTCGCCATTCAGAAGGGAGAGCAGCCCTGAGCCTGACTTCTCCTGCGGCTCAGAACTAAATGCTTAGAAGCTCAGGGGAGTGGAAGCGATGGATGTTTGTCCTGGCTGAGAAACATTATAGGCTGGCTGCAGAGCCCCACGTGTGACAACTGCTCTCAGCAGCCCAACACCAAAAGACTGCTTGACCTTTAAAATCAATCACAAGAAGAAAAGCATGGAGAGACCCAGGCTTTATTAATTTCGCTGTTCACAGTATAAATCTCCGTGTTAGAGCACACAAAGAAGTTAATATTCTCGCATCTATTTTTTGGTTCTCTTTTAGCAGGGGGAACCTGGTTTCTTTTAAAAGTCTCTGCCAGGCCAGTAGGGCTGCCAGGCCAGGAAAGTTCCCTGCTGTGCAGGATGCGCAGTGCCTGCCTGGAGCCGAGTGCTGCTGTGGAAACTCATTGCAAGCACCAGGAAAACCCAGTGTGGGGAAACAGCCCAGCCAGCTTTCCATTACGCTGTGTGCTACATCTTCTCTTATTTCAGGGGATGTGAAGCCTTTTTTTCCAGAGGTGAAATGTTCCTTTTGGAAACACGGTGTTGGAGGGAAGCTGTTCCCCACGCAGCTCTCCCCAGCAGCAGGGATCACGAATCACTTCTATTTCTTCCATGCCGTAATTCCTAAAGAAGTGGCCCTTCTGGAAGACAGTGAGGGTATTTGATGGCTTTTCTTTTTCCAAATGTAAGCTCTGGCTGCTGCTGCTCGAGCATTTTTCTCCTGTTACTCAGCTCTTCCCTCTTCTGGGAATGTGTGTTTGGATGATGGAAGGAATGAGGGATGGAGGCTGGGAGGGTACCTCACGCCTGCCAGCTCTGCTCAGCATTTCCTTGCTGGTCTTGCCCAGACAAATTTACTTTCTCTGTTACAAAAATCTGGGAGCTACAGCCACAGAAATCCTTCCCCACTCCTGTATTAAAACCCTCCTGAGGCTGCAGCTGTGGATGAGCACCAGCTATGGGGACTCCCATGTGTGGAGTCCTCCATAGATGAGAGGCATAGATATGTTGAAGCACATCCTGGGAAGGGCCACAAAAATGCTCCTATGGATGGAACACCTCCCCTTCAGGACAGGCTGAGAGCTGGGGCTGTGCAGCCTGGGGAAGGGAAGGCTCTGGGGAGACCTGAGAGCAGCCTGGCAGTGGTTAAATTGGGCTGTAAGGAAGAAGGGGACAGACTCTTTAGCAAAGTCTGCTGTGATAGAACGAGAGGAAATGGTTTCAAACTAAAGGAGGGGAGATTTAGACTGGATATAAGGAAAAACATTTTCTACAGTAAGGGTGGTGAGCACTGGAATAGAAGTGATAGATGCCCAGTCCTTGGAGACATTCAAAATCAAGCTGGATGGGGCTCTGAGCAGCTGATTGGGCTGTAGATGGAGATGGAGATGTAGGCGTGGATGTAGATGGAGATGTAGATGTGGATGCAGATGTAGGTGTGGATGTGGATGTAGATGTGGATGTAGATATAGATGTAGGTGTGGATGTAGATGTAGTTGTTCCTGTTCACTGCAGGGGAGCTGGGCCAGATGACCGTTAGAGGTAACTTCCGACTCATATGGTTCTGTGATTCTGTGACTCTATGATCATATGACACAGCCCTGCAGCTGCATGTTGCTGCCATGGGTTTCGGCACCCCTGGTCAGGGTTTTACAGCTCAACTTTTGAGTCACATTCAAACCTACTGCTCCTCTTTTATGTCTCAGCATCTGCCTGCAACATGGAAACATCACTTATTTTATATATATATATATACATTCCTCAGTGTTTACCCAGGAGCGAGCAGTTTTCCACTGCTGGAAATCCAGCAAATGGGTTCCCACTGCAGTCATCCAACTCAGGTCACAGAGGAGGTGGGAGAGGAATGAGTCTTCTAAAAATAAATGCTCAGGGGTGGGCTGGCAGGATCCCTTCTGCCTCTCACTGCCAGCCCAGGGGCCGCTCCAATGGCTGAAGACGCTGCAGCCCATCAGGATCGCTGCACGCCTCTGTGGTACCCAATGGCACGCAGGGGCTTTGCTGGCTGCAGTTTTGGGGTGAAAAGAAGCACAGCACTGTCTGTGTGCATTTTTCTGCTCTGTGTCTGAGAGATGAGGAGTGCTGAAGTGATGACACAAAACTGGCAGCTGCTCCCAAGGACCCTGGACCCCGGCGTGAGCTGTCTGTGCAGCCGGGGGATTTTCCTTTCAATTTTCCTGTAACTACCTTCTATGGTCCATAAACTATATTGTTTTCATTTAATTCCGGGAACATAATGAATTTCTGTGGGCTTGTTTCCTGCTCAGCGTAATATCTTTGCTAGATGAGAGGCTTATTTCACAAGCTAGTTATAAATTCACTCCGACTCCCAATTGTTTCATCTTGGGAGCAATCAATAAAAAGAAACATGAGGGAGATTTTTAGACCCTTCACATCCACTGAAATTCAGAGATGTAAATCCACTGTCTGCCTTTTTTTTCCCTGAGTGCTGAGCAGCATTGGAAAAATGTGAAACCTCGCACCGGTACCACAGTGTGCCTGTGTGATGGCCAAAGTGTGAAATCCTCTGTTTTTACCCCTAAAAGAGTGGTTGGCATATGAAAGCACATTGAGCAATGACAAAGTGCCAACGTCGGAGGTTGTGTTGGCATCACCGGCACCAGCTGCTGGAGAAGGAAACTGTAAGAACGAAGCATGAAAAGGAGAAGTTGGTAGCAATGATGAATTCTGCAATGAAATTGCAGAATATATATATAAAAAAGTAATGTTTTGTGCAAATTCCTCATCTGAGTGCATTGGGGGGCAGATGGTTTTTGGTGTAACAAAGGCTCTTCCCTCTCTGCCTTGCGCTTTGCTTGGTGTGCTGTAGAAAACATCTGCATCGTTGGAAAGGGGCTGATGTTTCCTACACCACCACCCTTCCTTCCATGCCCTTCCCTCAGCCCAATTTACTTCGAGTCATTTTGGCATCAAATGGGTGATATTACTTTTTCTCGAAGACTTGATGGAGGCATGGGATGAAAGCAAACCTTCCTGTACCTCATCCGAAGCTGCCCCTTCTGTGCCTCCCAGATGAAATGCTCACACTGCAGCCAACATCTGGCTATCAGTAAATAGATTTAGAGCGGCAGATATATCGTTTATTTTCTAGATTTACCCCCTTTATTTTTTTGCCAATAGTGAGAACCTGGGGAGCTGCTGAGCTCTCTTTGAAAAGGCAGCCAACAAAACGCCCGACTCCATTCATGCTGGCCGGTTGGGGTTCACTCCGGTGTCATTCTGGCACACAGAGGAAGAAAGCCAGCTCTCAGCTTACCAGACTGGGATGCACTCAGCAGTCTCACAGCCTGGTGCTGCTGCTGTGCCCAAAGTGGGGAAAAACACCCTAACCCTGCCCTGTTCTCCTCTCCTGGCCACATTTCCTTTGTTTTCTCCTTCTTATTATGCTTCCATAGAAGCTCCCAGCCTTTTTCTAAGCACAAGCGTGTGCGTGCACGTGAGCACATAGGACTCACTGTTGTGCCATGAGCCAGCTGATCTCCACTTTTATTTTCTGTGCTGCTTTTCTCACTGCATCTGCACGGAGCTGCTAGCAAGCAAGAATTGCTTTGTGCCTGGGATGCATTACTTTTGCTTGAAGGCAGACCCCAGCAACCTTGTGCTTCCTTTTGCTGAGGATATTTTCTCTGGCTGCTCTCTCCTTTGCTGACTTTGAGCACTTGTCCCCTCTTTGATCCTCCACGCTAAATGCAGGACCACAGAACATGCTGGTGAGGCATGAGGTAAGCACTGGCTCACAGAAGAGCAACAATAGCTTCTCAAAGTCTCTGCTCACACTTCCTTGAGAGGCTGCCATGGGTGCTCTTCATCCACCCCAGTGTGGAGTGAACCAAATTCACCACCAGGGCAAGCTACTGGGTGGGTGAGGAGAAACGTGCAGGAGGTAATTCTGCACCCAGATGTGTTGCCAGCAATGTGATGCTTTGGTGACAAACCAGACGTTGTCACTGAATTCAGGCATAATTTAGGACATGTAGGCTTTTCTTCTATCTCTATGCAGTAAAGTGACCAGTTTTTAGTGTTTTGGTATGTTTTCAGCCCAAGTTCATTCTCTCACCTCATGTGTTGTGGTGGACAGGATTGGGTGTTTGGGGCTCAGGCTCTGTCAAATTTCACAGGGCAATTCCACCAGCACCCTTGGGCGGCTCAGCAGGAACACAGAACAAAGATGGGGGGACATCCAGACCCAGCAATCAGCAGTGGCTGTTGACATCTTCAACCAGAGCCTCCTTCGCACTGCTGGGACAGGATGAAGGATGTCCACAAGGCTGAGCCGCTCGTGTGCACTGAACCCAGCATGGGGATTTGCACTTCTCCTCTGGACAGCTGGTAGCAGCCTGGCCCTGGCAGCGTGGGTCTGAAATAACTGCTGAGTGCAGCATTTTGCTATTTCATTTTTTATTCTTTCAGATTTGGAAACATTTATTGTCTCAGGAGGGAAAAAAACCAAGCTGACAACAGGCTCGCTCCCGTTCTGTTTGTGTTGAGATGTCCCAACGCGCAGCTGTCATGGAAACATGGAGCAGTGCAATGCTCCAGCAGCCACCAAATGAACAAACCAATTCCCCACAGCAAAGCCCAGTGGAACAAACAAACTCTCGAGGAATTGCACTGGAAGTAAGATCCAAACCCATCCGTTGTGCTCAGCTCTGTCCGTATCATGTCCCGCCGGATGGAAATGCAGCGTGGTTCCAGAGCTTTGTTCCTCCCAGCAATGGGGAAGCACCAGGATAAAGCGTTTTGCCCGCTGTTTCGATGCTTCCATTCTCAGTTCTGCTCCAGAAACTCAGAAGGGAAGATGAGTAAAATCTCTGCGGGAACAGAGTCGGGGCTGGATCAGCCGGTTGGATGCTTCATGGAAATTTGGAGCTGAGCATACTTCCTTAAGACCTTGTTTTCTGGCTGAGTTTCCTTCAGGATTTGTGTATTTCTTTTTAATTATTTTTGGCCATTTTGGGGAAGATTCCTTGTAATCCCGCTGCTCTGCAGAGATGCTCATGCTCCACGCTGCTCAGCACCACAGCTCCTGCCCAGAGACCATCAATGGGCGTTTGGAAGGAATTTGCTCATGGAGAAAGTTCTCCTTCACCTGTAATAATGAGAAGTCAATTAATCCCAGAACACAATGATGAACACCATCCTTTCCCATTCTGGGGCCGCATCCTTTCCCTACCGATACCACCAGAAAATGCTCGTATCCTTGGTGGCTTCTTCCCAACTTTCATTTCTTATTATTTCTCACTCAATCCAATCCTTTCTTCTCCCTCCTTATTGTCACTCAACCGCTTTCCCTTCTGACTCCTGGTGTGCTCACTCTGTGCGTTCAGCCCTCCTGCTTGCGGTGGGTCGGTGTAAATCAGTGCGGGAGCTCCCTCCCCTCAGATCTGCAAATCCGTGATGTTGCCTCGCAAGAATCTGCAGTGACTCATTGCCTCTCCCTGACCTCCTGCCAATAACACGGTTAGCTATAACCCGTTAATTAACTGGAAAGTCTAATTGCTTAAAATTCAGTTTTCCTGGGATTTTGCTGTTGCGGGAGAATGCCAAATAATAACCGTTCTTTTCAATATGCCCTCATTTTATTTTCCTTGGGAAACATACAAGGGTTATGTGTAAATATTTCTTTCTCCAGTGAGCACGCTTTATTATCCCCTTTCCTTCAGCTTTCATTAAAAACCGCTCCCACCCCTTCTCCACCTCCAACATATAAATAAATAACGCCCGACTCAAACAACCTCTGCCATAAAAACCTGCTTGAAAAGAATCTCAGGCAACTACCACATCTGGAATAATAGTCAACATATTTTAGAAAGAGACTTCATTTTTCTCACACGGGATACTAAATCACGATGCCTCCGTGTGCCAAAAATAACACAGTGGGATATGACTATGGGAGGACGTGAACCTATAATGAGGTTCAATAAAGTACTAATCTTATTGGGTAATGCAATCTGGTTTGCTTTTGCTTAAAAAAAAAATGTGTGTGAGCGTGTGTGCAGGCGTACATGCTGCTGTGCTTAGAAGCAGGATTCTGGTATCTTCTTTCAGACTCTCTTTGCTGTTTTGCAATGCAAATAAATATTTCAAAACTCATTAGCTTGGTCCCAAATTAGCCTCGTTCTGGGAAGGATAGCAGATTCCACCTGCCCCATCTTTTCAGTGTAGGAAAATGTAATGAGACCATCGACTGCTCTGAACGAGGATGACTTTATCACCTACTGAGTGTCTCCAGAGATTCCTGGTAGTGCAACACAATTTCTTCGCATTTGACGTGATTCCTTCTGCTCCAGTTCCCCCCCTAGTCAGAAAATGAGCCCCTAATTGCAGGGCCAGGTATTAAAGCCACTCATGAACTCAGAGAAATAAAAGATAAATTCCTTTTTGCTGTGCACAATGCGGTGGAGAGGAAATGGGACAACAGGAATGAGAAATACGGGGCAAAACTAAACAAAGGTTAACTCCAAGTCACAAAAAGCTTTGTTCAATGCCTATATCCTGTGTTCTGAGCAAGAGCTGCTTGAGGGGAAGGCCAGCAGACTTGTTCCTACAGATATTTTTCCCTCTGTACTGGAGAGAGTGGCTGCGTGACCGCTGAGGTCTACCAGAGCTTTCCCTGCTTCTCCTGGAAGCCCATCTCTGTCAGACCATCAGAGAGCACTGAGGCACTGGCACTGCTTCCCAGAGCTGTGCTGCCTCATTGTTGAAGGTGCCCACAGCCATGGATGGGCAGCCTGAGCTGGGGGCAGCCAGCACATGCAGGGAGCAGAACTGGATGACCTTTAAGGTTCCTTCCAACCCAACCATTCTGAGATTTTATGATTCTGTGATCCCATCTGGATCCTCCAGGGTGCAGGGGTTTGGCTGAGGAAGATGGTGCTGAGGTGGCCATGCATAAGCCCAGGATGGAGGATCCCACCTTCCTCTTCCTCTCTTCAGCCCCAGCCCTGCTGGAAGAGGGCTTTTTCCAGCTGGTGCGAAGATGGTGAAATAGCTGCTCCAGGTCTGCTCCAGGAATCACAGAATCACCAAGGTTGGAAAAGACCTCCAAGATCATCTAGTCCAACTGTCCACCTACCACCAATATTTCCCCACTTAAACACATCCCTTAATACAGTGTCTAAATGTTTCTTGAGCACCTCCAGGGACGGGGACTCTCCCATCTCTGTGGGCAGCCCATTCCAGCACCTGACCACTCTTTCAGAGAAGATATTTTCCTGATATTCAACCTGTATCTCCCCTGGTGCAAATTGAGGCCATTCCCTCTAGTCCTATCACTACCCCCCCAGCCAGGGGCAGAAATGGGAGTAAAACCCAAATCTCTGGAGCCCCATCTAATGCATTACATTTTAAACCCACAGCATTCTTCCTTCCCGTCTCTTTCCCCCTCCGGATCCCGAAGTGACATTAATCAGCACCGGGTTTGTTGTGAACCAAGCAGGCATGACAGCAGGCACTTTGGCTGGTGGTTTTTGTCAAACACATCTTGATGTTTCCCCAGTCATCCAGCTTGCCAGCACAGTGCCAGCCCTTCTGAGCAGCCAACTGACAGTGCTGTAAATAAATCGAGCTTCAACTGATATATTTTTTGCCATGTAATCAGTCTGGTTTCATAAAAATTCACCTTCATTGGCATTCATTCACATATGCCTTACAAATGTGCACTCTGTATTGAGTCGGATGTGTGGGAAATATATATATTTTCCATATGGATCTCAATATACTTTAAAAGGCTTTCCTCTGCCCCCCTCCCCTCCTCGCAGTCTCTCGAGGGTATATATCATAACAATTGAAATCTGATGAGAAAATGAAAAAATGCTCAGTGTTCATATCTTCCAAGTAGTTTTCCAGAGTCCTGCTGCTGAAAGGGACATAAATCACGAGCAGCACTCAAACGACGTTGTTACCTGAGTACACAAAACAAACCATGCTGCTTTCCTCGCTACTGGAAGGAGGGAAGCACTGCTGCCCTGTGAATTTCTTGACTTTGTTTAGCATTCAGGTTGCATTTAACTGGGGAAGAGACTGCAGCCCAAAAATGGCAGCACCCCACAGCTGGCACTGAGCTGGCACGAGGAACTGTGCAGCTTTGCATGGTTGCAACTTTGGGGTGCTTTCCTACCAGACCTGGTCTAAGTTGTTCTCTTGGCAAAATAAAGCAAGTAAAACCAATAGAAGTACAATTAGTAGCCTTTCATAAATGTCCAGCTGAGCTGTTTTCAATGGATTTTGCCTATTATGTCTATTCTGTGCTTGAGTTGGAGTGGCAGAGTGGTTGGTTTGAATGAGCAGAGGAGGAGAAGAGAAGAAGGGGGAGGAGAGGAGGAGAGGAGGAGTGGAGGAGGAGGCAGGGGCCGCAGCTTTCCCAGGCCTCACCGACTACTCCTGGCTTTCTGGCTCCATCTTCTGGAAGTGACACAAAATAGAGATTTGTCAAAGCCAGACCTTAAGATTATGACTATGCGGGCAGATTTGTGACCCTGTGAAATATCTGGTCCCAAAATATCTCTTTTGCAATGTAAGAAACCTGCAAAATGCCTCTGCTAGAAGAAAAAGGCACAAACAGAAGGCATAGCAGCAGTGTTGGGCATAGAAGCCCAACACAATGGTATTTTTAATCTCTTTTTTAAGACGACCCCCATACAGTATGGGAGAACAGGTGGATTCAACCCATAAAAGCCCTCTGGGTACTTAATGGCTTTTTAATGAGGGAAAAGAAGACCAGGAGTAGCTGAGAAAGAATTTCAGTACCTGGCTGAGTGGGTTGCAGTGCTGGACTCGGTGCTGGTGATGCTGGAATAGGACCTGTCCATCGCCCATCTGTCCAAAGGAGCTAGTTCAGGAATCCTAGTTTTGCCCCAGCACTTGCGATGTGAAGGCTGTGCTGTCCCAAGTGCCCATGTCATCAGTCCATGCTTTTTGGTGCCATTTCCCAGGCAGAACTGAGATGAAGAGGGAGCAGGGATGTAGGGATTACTCCTCTGCTCAGTTGTGGTTTTATGGCACTAAATTTAGGTTCCCATGCACCAGGATCCCTTTGGCCATGGTTGCTGCTGCTCCCATGTAACAAGCTTTGGCCCTCGGAGAAACATTTAAAATGTTCAGAAAATGTTCTGGGATGCATTGCACTTGCAATATCGAAGCCCTACAGATTTGTTTAGGTCTATTAATTAACTTCATATGGCCACCGTAACTCCACAAGAACATCCTTCCCCTTTCAGAGCTGCAGTGCCACATAGAATTTGCCTGTCCCAGTGTCTTTGCACTCGGGTTACCCCGATACAGAGCAAAAATCCTCTGCCTGTTTCTGCTCCAATTCAGCTCTGTGCCTGAGGGTGGTGCTCGATGTTTGCTGCTGAGCTCGATGCTGCTGCTATGAGCTGCTGCTATGGGCTGCTGATGCTGCGGGGTGCCGGGCAGAGAGGTGCACGTGGAGCAGTCCAGGAGCACAAGCAGCAGCTTTGGGTGCATCATTTGAGGGCTATTTCCTTTCACCTCCTTCTGGAGAACTTAATTTTTAAAGCCGTTCTTCCAGCCTACATCAACCAAAACTAAATTTAAGGTGGTATCAGGTGTACAGCACTGTTAGGATGATTGTTTAGGGCTTGTAAACTCTCACGTGGATAAAAATCTAAACTTTAAGCAGGACAGGGTATGAGACCTGGGGGAGACCCCAGTAACTCTCAGCCGTGCTGCCCCAGCCCTTCGATTGCTCTCTGCCAAAATCCACAGCACCAGCTCAGGTGCGCTCCCAGCTCCTCACCCAGCAGCATGCACTCCTTCTGCAGCACCAAAACCTTGAGCAAAGCGGCTGGAAAGAGGCACTTTTCCAAATTTCAGCTGTGACAATTGAAGCTGGCCAGAGGGACTGACTTCTGGGGCTAGGGCCCTTGTATTTGTCTCTCACCAGCAGCATTTCGGTGGCCCCAAGCACAACCCCATCACTCCTTGGCTGCGAAGCAGATGCTGCCACATGGTCATGCTTTCTTATTATAGCCATAGTTAAGCTGATTATTAACAATGATCCCATTTAAAATGTGATACTTGTGGTGAAATGATCAATGCCCTGAGCAAGCAGCAGACTTCCACTGCTGTGCCACCACTGCATTGCCTACAGCTTGGTGATTGGGAAGAGTCCCATGGATGAAGTGAAGCAAATTTGCTCCACTGCTCACCAGAAAAGCTGCTGAATGAAACACTGAAACTCCCAGAGTTATCCCCAAAATGCACAAGTTGAATTCCCTACTATTTTAAATGGCTGTGGAAATACAATCCTGCAGACATCTTGACAGTCTTGCCTCCTTTTCCCCTGTCCTTGCCTCTCCATGTATAAATCTTTGTCTCTGAGTTTCTGCTGTGTGACTTAGGATTTTTCAGTGCTTATTTTGGCCATGTGCATTGGTAGGATGTTTCAACTTTGCCTGAAGGGCAGAGCAAGACTCTGTCCTAGGAGATAGGTTTAAATGGAGAGGACTTGGCCAAGAACTTCCCAGTAGAAATCGTTATTCTCCAAACTAGGACTCTTAAGGAAAAAGCCAGGAGGCCAATTTGGACATCTGTATGGCTTTTGACTGAGATAATTGTAAACCATGGGATAGTGACCTGAGCAAACAGCAAAGCAAACCACAGATGATCTGATTAGTTTCTTTGGCTCTGCCACGGACATTTTATCTGTACGTACAACACAGAGTGAAAGACCTTTCTTCAAAGCCCCGAGTGTCTTTGGGGAAATCTTCTGTTATTAGTACCCATGGTGATGTCAGTCAAGCCGTACTCCGGCTCCTGGCTAAGAAATCCATACCCTGGCCCAGTTCTTCCATAAATGTGGGCAAGCAGCTTTCCACCAGAGACTCACAGCAGATGTGGTTATATTGCTGGGAAAACATTCTGCTGGAAGGCACTTTGAAAGCCTCTTCCGATCTCTGTCCTTCCACAGGGATGGGATAACTTCAGCTTCCTATTTCTATGGCATTGCTAGGCAGGTCTGGGTGTCTTGTAGGGTTGGAAGGAGATGTTTTTTGCTGATATTAAAATGCAAGCGTGTTTAAACATTAATTCTGCTCGTTGTGAATAATAAGGTGAAGTAGGGAAGAATGAATTTTGCATTTCTTTTCATTGCTTGACTGCAGCAAGCGGATTTTAGCATCCCTTATCTGTGACAATGCAGACCAACCCAATGATCCACAGCAATGGCTGGGCACGGTGTGGGTGCTGGCATTGGTGGGTGGGCTCTTCAGGCTCATTGATGGATGGTAACGTCTCCTCTGAACATTGCTGGAATTAAAATAGCTTTCCAAATGTAGCAGTGTGTGCTTTTATTTAACACGGACAGCATTTGCAACGTTAAAATATTTTCAGCACTCAGGGTCTGAAAATGGCTTGGGATCATTTTGCTCTATTCAGCTGCGTTGCTTTCATCTGCAAACCTGGGCTGAATGGGAAGGCAACAGACAAGGATCAAGGTTGGTCTCGTGGATTGGACTAAGCCATCCATTCCTCTTCCAGAGTGGGCAGAGCATTCCCAAACAGGTTTGCTCTCTCTTTTAGGGATTTATTTTGCTCTTTATCAGCACCACTTTCATCTTTCCCTATCTAGTTTGTCTTTAGGGGCAATTTTTACCAGATATTCAAGTTGGGGTGTCTAACAGCTTGCTGCAAATGTTGTTTGAAATGATATTTGACCTCAAAACTCCTTTCTTTGCATCTAACTGGTTTCCATTACCTGTTGTGGCAGCAAATGCTGCTGGCAGCAGTTGTTTGCATGGTGATTCCCCAGTCCCAGTGGCAGGACAGGAGTAAGCCGAGCGAGAAATAAATACATGGACTCATATTTCCAGGGCTTGAGAAGTCATTTGGTTCAAATTCAGCTCCAAAACCACGCACCCATCTCCTTTGTATGAGTTTGAGTTTGATGCAGCCCCAGGAAGATCCCATTCTGACGGGTGCCATGACAATAAGCCCGTTAATTAAACTAATTAATTTAAAGGGGCAAAGGTTCAGTGGGCGGGTGGTGCTTTTGTGTTTCCAAACCAGTTAACTCAGCTCAAATTCAAACCTGACCAAGACAGATCTTCTTTGACTGGCGAAACCCAGAGGTTCAGTAGCACTCTTTGTACGGAGCAGCCCCAGCCGAGCTCTGCGCCTGGGACGAGGCACGTCCCTGGGTTAACAGAAACTCAATGAGATATCAAATTAGTTGGCTCTCCCTTTTCATTCTGAAATCATTGGGAGAATTGTGATGCACCAGGGCGCAGGGTGCTATTCTTCCTATCTCTCAGCTCCATTGTGCGGGGGGCGAACAAAGCCAAGAGGTGTAATTTAAAGGTGCTGTGACCTCCCATGAGCGGCTCTCCCCATTGTGCTGGCGGTTTTGTTTTCTGTATGTGTGTGTTTTTTTTTCCCCTCGTCCACTGAGATCTACAGATCATAAATATGCATGAATAAAAGAGCCGAGAGAGAGGAGGGCAGGGGGAGGGGGCTCATAACCAGCTTGGGTAAAGTCCTTTTCTGCGTTTTCCACTCTCAGCTTCCTGACGTCGAATGAAACAAGGGACCACACGGCCGGATTAGCTCAGCCGGAGTTCCTATTTCCAATTGTGCAAGCAGAACCCTGGCACCGTAACAATCATTATAATTATCGCTTGCAGAGGGGTCTTATCATATAACAGCCTCTTTCTGTACAGGAGGGAGGGGGGACCAAGGAGAGCTGGAGGAGATAATTCCAACCGCGGGGGTTTGCGTCTTCATTCATCACTTTCCAGGCAAGCCAGTGGAAAATTGAGTTCCCTGAGCAATTCACTGATTGCAGGTCACTCCTGGTACAGGGGCACATGCACACACACACATACACACGGTCCCACCATCGCACGTAAAACAGGTATGCATAGGAAGACAGGCAGAAAGAGAAAGAAAGCACCCCGCACCCTGCTTTTCTGCTCTAAACTCGGGCAGAAACGTATGTAACCTTCCCTTTTAAGCCTAGCAACTCCAGCCCGGCCGCACAGCTCCTCCTGGATTAATCTTTCTTTTTTTTTGGCTCAGTGAATTGTGGTCAAGGCCATTGTAACGTGAGTGCTGCTGGGGCGCGGATTGGCTGGAGGAGGCTCAGAGAGGCCCCTTTTCACAGGGGACTAATTGCTTTAGACCACCAGTATTTGGGAGCTACAGATGTCTTCCTTAATTTGCCTAGAGAGCACAATCGGCCCCATCTGTTGCATTTTTTTCCCCCCTCTGTCTCTCAAGTCGCCTTCTTCCCCCTGTCTGCAAAGGCCTAAATTGAAAACTCATCAAAAAGTAATACAAGAGCAGTTTGGCTGGGAAGCTGCTGCCATGGGGCTTTGCCTTTAATAAAGGCCCCCCTGCTACTTTTACACATGGGCTGGAGAGCAGAGAAAGGAGGAGGAGGAAAGCAGAAACAACCTAGAGGGGGCAAAAAAAAAAAAAAGCTAAAAACTAACAGCCAGATGGGATATTCGGAGGCAGGATAATTTGATGTGTCATGGATGGAGGAGGACAAGGGGCAGCCCCTTGTTTTCTGTGTGTACACACAACAAAATAGCTGACTTCTGTGGAGAGGAAGGGAGAAGAGCTGGGGGCCGCCGGTGCTTTATGGTGCTTATGGTGCAAACTGGTGTCTTGGTGCTTTATTTTGGGGGGTGGTCAGTGATGGCCCCCCCCCAGAGCACACCTCTGGAGTCAGAAGAAGAGGTGAGGATGAGGAGATCCTGCAAGGCTGGTATGGTTTTTTTGGTCCATAGGGTGATAAGTCAGAAGATGCTGCTGTGCACCTGCTGGTACCCATAAATCAGAAGAAGTATTGGCTCTCCTTGCTGGATCAGTGCACTGACTCCACAGCATCTTCCTCACCCATGGGTTTTCCTGGTGCCAGCTCCAGGTGAGCAGCACTGCTGCACATATATCTCTGCTCTGGGAAGAGGGGATGAGCTCTGAAAAATCTCCTGAAATGTTAACAGAGTTGGCTGTGTGTAAAGAAATGCTTTATCTTTGTTTGCATTCCCCAGTCTGGATGGGGCTCTGGTCAACCTGATCTAAAGCCTGTTTTAGTGGTTGCCAACCCTACCCACCATGGCAGTGGGGTTGGAACTGAATGATCCTCGAGGTCCCTTCCAGCCCAACCATTCTGTGATCCTATGATAGAATCCTATGATTCTAAGGTTTTGATTCTATCATTGCTGCCCAGCTTCAGTGCACACGCAGCGGCATGAAACCCTTCATGTTTTCAGGCACATAGAGATGGCATTTCTTTATGGTAAATTTAGTGGTGTGGGCACGGTGCTGAGGCTGTGTGTGAAGGCACTGATGCAGTGGGTGTGCTCGGTGTGCACAAAGTGCATTGAGTGTGCAACAGAGACATCACCCCAGCACCAGGACATTGCACCAAGGACATCTTCCAGGCACACCAACCCAGCTGAGCCAGTGCGAAGGAGCAGCCCCTTCCAACTCATTCATGATGTGTTTAGCTCCATACATCGGGGGATTGCCAGGGATGGGTGAGCTGCTCAGGTAGCACAAGTGAGTGCGTTTCGTTAACGGGCTCAGCTCCGAAATCTGAGCCTGGTGCCAGCGCTGGGCTGCCGGCAGTGATGGATCGCTCCATTTCCTGGCTGTCCATCAGGCATCTCTCCCTGCGTCTCTGGAAAGGTTTTGTTCAGATGTTCACTTATAGGGAAAAAAAAAGTCCATTCATCTCCAAGAGCCCTCTCAAAACAATGGGAAAGGAATCGCTGCAGCGCTTCGGTGCCGCTGCTGGGAGTGGGGCAAGGAGCAGCCCGGGGCTGGTGAGATTCAGAGCAGTGACTGCTGCATTCCCACAAACAATTCCACCTGCTTACTCCATCAGCTACTTCTTTTTGGCAGAGACTTGCTATAATACTTTTTAAATATTAGGGAAAGCAGCTTCAGGCCTGCACTTCTGCTGGCCCAGTTGGAAGCACTGGGCAAGGGGCTTCCACCCCACATCCCCCAGTTTGTTGGCAGGGTGGGTTCATGGGTGGGATGCTGAGGATGCAGGGATGCCCCTGCAGAGCACGTTGCTGTTTGCTGTGCCCTCTGCGTAGGGCTGCAGGTTTTGTGCTTTCCCCCCAAACCACCTGACTGTGCTCTTTGCTTACATGCTTACAACTTCTCGCTTTGCTTACCACTTTCTACTTTTCCTTGGGCACCCCGGTAAAAAACCATGCACCTGTAACTCCTTCTGAAATAAAATAAAATAAACCCTCTGGTGAACTGCTGGGGCAGAAATCCCCCAACCCCCCTCCCTCTCTGTGCCGGGGGCTTCCCAGGGCGGCCTCTCCTTGGGGATGAGGTGTCAATGACCCCCTTCAATAAGTTACTGGATAGCCCTAGCTGGGAGCAGGCTTCCTGCAGGTTTCACTGCTCAACAACTGGATACTCTGTTGTGACATTCGCTGTTGCCCCAGTGGGCTCCGGGTATGGACAGGGCTGTGCTGAATGGGTGCAGCGTGTGCAGGTGAGAGGAAGGAGGGACTGAGCTCTGAGTGCTCCCCTCTTCTGCGGATGTTTTCTGTAGGGGTAAAGATCAATGCTTAAATACTTTGTGAAGCATGTGGCAAAAAGGCAGCTGGGGTTCTTGGTATTGAGGCAGCCCTGAAACTGTTGCAGAGCCACTGCAAAAGCCATTGAGCTTTTGTCTAATAGCTCCTGTGATAATAATTAGCTCAGCAAAGGCAGATTTTAGAGGGGCTTTTAAGATGCTTGTTCAGTGCCTTGAAAGAGAGCGAGCAAGCAGAGGCTCCTCTCATCTGAGCATCAGTGTGAATCCTGCAAAATCCCATTATTCCCCTTTGGATCAGCTGTTTGATCAGCGCAGCCTGTTCCCTCCCCAAGGCAACAACTTTCCCCCTTTGTGCACGTTTCCCAGCTCACAGGGCCTCACGTCCGCACACTGTGCCCCAGAGCTTGGCTGCCAGCAGCACCTTCTCCCCAAGCCCTCGCAGGTGGCAGCCACTTATCATCCTCTCCAAGCCAGCCAGGGTGACTAGGAACAGAAAACAGAGGTGGAGGATGGAGGTCTGTTTGCTGGAGCACCCACGTTCTGTGTGTTTTTCTGTTGTTTTTTGTATCTTAAGAATGAATTTGTTGCACTTAAGAACCTGCTGAGGCTTTAACACCTGATGGTGGGAGGCAAAACTTAATGACATGAGGCTGAAGCCTTCATCTAGCAGAAGGCAAGGCCAGCACTGTCATAAAGACCACTGGTTGGATGCTATTTTGAGTGAGCCGAATGCACAGAAGTGGAAGAACTGATGCTGCCATAGCTCAGATCAGGGATCCCGCTGTGCTTTGGGCCTGCTGGAGAGCTCCACCACGTCCCACCTTCCAGACTGAGTGACTCTTAGAGCATCTCATGGACAGCTTGAACCTGAGCTCACCAGATTGAATGGGGAGTCCTAGGCATGAGAAACCAACTTGCTGTTGGGAGCAGCCCAACTGGGATGTGCCTACAGACAAGGACAGACGTGGAGGGAGCTGCTGCTCTTCTCACACCTCCAGGGGACACCAGGGGACCCATCAAAGGAACGTTCCATACGTATGCATCCACTCAAAGCTCCATCAGCACCGCCAGGTGCTAAGGGATATTTCAGCAGTATTTGATGTCAATAAATATATTGGGCAAGAGGAATAAAAGTAAAACTGTCAATGAGTCACAATGGGTGGTGACCTCGAGCCACGGTGCTGTGGCTCCTCTGGATCTACACAGCCCTGGACAAACCACAGCCCTGCCCAGGCTGAGCTCAAATGCAAACAAATCCTATTTATCTCTAGATGGGACTAGAAGTGATGACATGCTGAAAGCAACTTTTGCTAATAAAACATACTTACAAACTGCTTTGGAGTCTAATAAACTTTGTCTGTTTTACTTTATTTTTTAATGGCAGATAGTAAAGGAGTCCAATAAAGTGTTGGTTTTTTTAATGTTCGTTTTTAAGTGGCTGGCGCAGAGATCAGGAGTTCAGCCTCTTTCCTTGTTCTGTTTGTGGTATATTTATCTTCACGAAGAGAATGGAAGCAGGGGGATTTATTTTTCTGAATGAATGTCTCTAAGCCCCCCATACCTCCAGGGCTTGTAGTAGGGCTGGATCCAATGACAGCAGAGTCAACATTATAAGCCCTTAGAGAGGGCTGAGTGCCTTGTAGATGGTCTCAAGTGGATGCGCTTTCAGCGCGCCGCTCCCCGGCTTACATTAGTGCTGAAGGGACTTTGTCTGTCCCCAGTGCCCTCGGGTGACCCGCGACCCCTGCGACTTCGCTCAGCCGAGATCTGACGCCCGCACCAACCCCGGCCGAGGAAATGGAGAGGAGCATTGTGCTGAGGAGAAAGAGCAACGCAAACACGGGGTGTTCTCAAAGGAAACAAAACCCAACCTGCTGGAAAAGCCCCCCCAAAAGCTGCAGGGCGGCTGCGAGCGAAGCACAGGCACATGTGTTGCCCCCAAAAAGGGCCCTGGGCTGCTGTGTGGGCTCTGCTGCTGTGGGGTTGGTGAAGCAGGCTGGGCTGATGGGAAGAGGGCTTCCCTATGGGGGCTGCTTTTCTCCATGTGGAAGGCAAATAGGCTTGCATTGCTTTTGGAGAGTGTGCCATGAATGCTGAGGCAGAGATACAGCATGGAGTTGGTGTGATTGCATCTGTGTGACCCAAACTGACAGAACGGTGCTGAACACTTCTGTATTTTAGTCAGAAAGTGCTGAAATTCTGTTCAACATCTCGAATGTCAAACAAGGGCTGGAGTGAGTGCCATAGGGGATGCCAAGCCCTGACCTGACTTACCGCAGGGCTGCCATCACCAATGAGCCATCTGGGCTGGCACTGTCCCTGGGGGTAACACTGTCCCTCGGGGTGGTTACTGTCCTTGGGGATGGCACTGTTTGTAGTGCTGGTACTGTCACTAAGAGCACAGCCCCGCAGGTAGGATGAGCAGCAGTCTGGTAAGCAAGCCAGGGCCTTTCCACTGTTGTCATGCAGTGCCTGGCTCTGAACTATGGGCCCCATAGAGCAGGGTTGGCTGCTGGCTCATACAGCCACCTCCCTGCTGGGGAAGTCGGGGCTGATTTTGGGCATTGAGGGTCACCATCCTGCTTGACCTTGGAACTCAAAGCCATGCCCAGCTGCTGCTGTCACCCTAACAGAGATATCAACTGCTTCATACAGCCTCCAGCTACTGTGCCGAGAGCTGCAGTGTGAGATCTGCCATAATTCACAGGCTGGGAGCAATGGCGCTGTGTTCTCACCTATTCTTTTGAAACCTGGGTTTCCTCCACTGCGTCCTTCATCACTGCTTGGCTTCAGGAATAGCTGCTCAAATCCAGGCTCAGATCCCAGCACATCTAGGAGAGCACGTGACATTTCCTCCTTCTTTAAAGATGTGCTGCAGCGGGGTGGATGAAACCACAGTACCAGGCAGGGTGGGGAGGAGGTGACAGATGATCTCCACTGTCACCTTCTGGGGAGGACGTGGCCTGGTGGGGAACATTGCTGCTTCCTGGCCACCCAGGGCAGCCTGGCCTGTCTTGCACATGGGAGCATTTTCCAGATGCCAGTGTGTATTTAAAAGCTAAAAAGATGAGTAGAAAAGCACATGTCATGGGTGCCTGAGCTAGCAGGAGAATTTCTCTGGCATTGGGGAGTGTATTGTCTCTGGAGCAGCAGAATGGATTTGCATCCTTAAATCCTGCTATGCTTTTTTGGGGAGTTACCTGATCAAATCTTTATCATACTGAGAGCATCGGGAGTCCCTCGTAAAAATACCGTGGGACTTCGAGCACCTGGAGGTTCAAAACGCAGAAGCTCAGTCCCAAGGGAAGAGACGCTGCTCCCCATAGTGTGCTGGGTCCACGCCCAGGCTGGGAGCCTGCATCCTGCCGGTGGGGTGGGAATGAGCAGTAGTGGAGGACAAACGGACAGAGGACAGATGGACAGAGGGCAGACGGATAGAGGAGAGCTCTCCAGCAGAAGACGACTTTTATCCTATTGTTTTTCCCCTGTGATTAATCCATCTGAAGTGCTGCTCTGAGCGTAGCCAAGGGCAGTGGAAGAAAGAAGCGGTTTGAGCTTTGTGGGGCTTTCTGTTCTTTTCCCCCCTTTCCAAGCGCGCTTTACAAACATCCTCTCCGCTCGCCCTCTGTGTTTGCAAAACCGTCTCCTTCTGCCCATGGCTCCTGATGAAGTCCTTGCAGAGTTCCTTGTCCACCTCCAGTCTTTTCAGCACGTATTCAAATTAACCCTTTTGTCCCATTCACACCCTCTTTCTTTGGCGGATATTGTGGCTCTGCCAGCAGCGATCCTGCCGCGGCTATTCTGATGTAATTGCATTCTGGCAATGCCTTGAGAACCTGATCAAGATCATCCGAAAGTTTAATCCTCCCAAATTACAAAATGTTTACTATCAATCACCTTTGCGCAGCTTTATTTTCCTGGGCTTTCTGCAAGGAGCGAGCGGGGCGTGTGTGCTTCCAGAGATGCCCCTTCCCGTCTCCAGCTGATCACCTCAATGGGCCCAGAGTCAAATGGTCAAGGCCATATGCGTATGAAAGCCCGGCCTGCGCTGCCCGCTATTCTCTCTAGCTCTGCATGGATTTCACACTTTCTATCCTGTTAGGGTGCCTACCATTTGCTTTAGCCTTGATTTTTGGGGGGTTTTGTTTTGTTTCTTCGTCCTGTGTCATCTGAATTTAATCTAGTTAGCAGATTTTCTGCCTCAAATTGCATTGTTAAGGGCAATTGTTTAAACGGGGAGCAGCGGCGAGCTCCGAGCCCCCGGGCGCGGCGGTGTCCCCCCGGGGAGCGGTGCTGTCCCCCCGGGGAGCGGTGCTGTCCCCGGAGCGGTGCGGGCTCGGAGCGGCCCCGAGGCTCGGAGCTCGGGGCTCGGAGGTGGTTTGGCTTTCTTGAAAGCATCCAGCGCTATTTTCAGAAGCACAAACAGATGCAAATGTCTCTGCAAACATTGCACAATGAGATGCAGGGAGAGGACAGCCTTTCAAAACCTCTGAATAGCCCTTCAAAGCAAGTCTAATTAGGGTAAGTAGAGGTAATAGGCCCACTTGCGTTTTTACACTCGCATTTTCCCCCCTCGAAGCCCCCAAGGCTCCTTTTCGCCTATGGCCGGGCGGGGGGAGGCACGGACCCTCGCTCGTTTGTTTGTGCTGACAAATGTGGGGCTGGAAAGGAGGGGGAGAGGTGCGGGGTGGGGGGAGAAAAAAAAATCAATCATCGGGAAAGTCTCCTCTGTTAGTTTTTTTGTGTGTGTGGCTTTTCCCGGTGAGATAGATAGCGGCGGAGACAGCAGCATCCCCGTTTGGGGCCGGGGTGCGGGGCCGGCCCCGGAGCAGGGGCTGCAGCTCGTGTCATGTGGAACTTCAGTAAGTGAAAAAGAAAAGCAGAAGGTATGGGCTGAATACTTGGGTAAATCAGTAATAGAGCTAAAGGGCATATGCCTGTAGGGAATATGTTGGCATAAAAGAGCTTTAAGAGGGGCCATTCATACTGACAAAGGGAGATTTGAATTGCTGCCTTCACAATAGCATGAAAGGATGGGCTCGGGGTGTTCTGAAACAAAGTGGAAATCATACTGCCCTGAACGGCTCTAATAAGCTTTTAACTATTTTACATTATGGCATTACCTCTTTTTTTTCCTTCTTCTTCTTCTTGTGAGCCGGGTGCCAGCCCCACTTAAAAGTGTGATTTATACTTTTTTGCTTCATGGTAACTTTGCGGGAAAATAGATGGGGACTGAAAGGCAGTAATTCAGCTTTTTCACAGCGAGGAGGGGGAAATGCCATCATTTTGCACGTCCCATAGAGCACTCCGTGCGCAGGGACCTGTGCAAGCCTTGGCCGGGGCTGCTGGCTCTCTGCACCCACCACCAATCCGACATCGCCCGCTTAATTGTTCTCATTAGCAGCAGTGCAATCAGGCAGATATCACCTTTCATTGCCACTTGGGTTGCTTCAATGTGCGACTCAGGTGGGCTTTGGGCTGAACTCGAAAACTTTTGGCAAACCCAACCGAACCCATGGGAAACGTTTGGCAAAATCTAACCGCGTTGGTTGGGGGCTGCCCGCGGAAGTTCAGGGTCTCCATCAGAACTGGGGGGCTGCTGCCCCATGACAGGCTGGGAAGGAGGCAGTTGCACGGCCTGTGTGTCGGG
This sequence comes from Pavo muticus, assembly GCA_016647715.1. NCBI lineage: Eukaryota > Metazoa > Chordata > Aves > Galliformes > Phasianidae > Pavo > Pavo muticus. The sequence goes on along the minus strand of JACDJE010000957.1, from coordinate 5,608,541 downwards.
AAGAGGCTTTGTGTGTGCGTGGGGCTCCCTCCCCGCTCCCCCCAGATGGTGCGATCGCACGACTGCACTGTTAAAATAGAGCTCGTATAGACAATTAGCCAATTACTCACTCTGTCATTGCACTTTCTTCTTGTAACTGAGATGCAAACTGGACTATGTCTTCTTTGGTAGCTTCATTCATCGGCAGCATTATTTAATGACACTTTTGTCAGCTTTGGGTCTGCCCAAAGATTTCTGAACGTAGCTTTATGAACCTAGAAAAGGCGCCCCGCCGAGCGAAAGCAGACTTTGAACCTACAGACCGTGCTAAAGACAATGAATTTCCCAAAATCAGGGAAAGAAATCCTGAGCGTGGCTACTGCTGGGCATGAGACCCGGCCCCACGTTGTCAGCAGCTATGGGCAGAACAGCCCAGTGGCCAAAAGTTATTATAAGTGTGGATGCACGGGCAACTTTCTCTGCTTAAACACTCCAGAAAAGAATTGTTATTACAAATGCTTTGGGTTTTTTTTTTTGACGTTAGGAGGGCTGCATGGTTGGACAGCTGTCCTGGAGCACGATCTCATCCAGGATCCTTCCTGATTGTGGCCAGCATGAAGCACCTCTGCTTTGGTGGCTGTTTGTTGCCAGGACAGCTGTGCAGAGCCGGCCAGCAGGGCGCATGGGGAGAGAGGTTCGGTTTTGCTCCTGGCACTTTTCAGGGAAGAACAAAACCTCGCCTCCTGCCTAATGAAGGAAACTCCATCCTACATATGTTTCTTTTAAGAGGGCAAATGTTTTTATTATCCATAACTTTCAGCACCGAGCATCATTAGCATCTCCTATTCTCCTCTAACGTTCAGCCCCTTACAGGTGCAAAGATGTTTGCTGGTTATCATTAAAACCATTAAAAAAAAAAAAAAAAAAAAGAAGGAGAGAGAGAGAAAGAGAGAAAGAAAGAAAGAAAGAAACCCCATCTGTCTTTTCCAGGAGGGTAGAGTTTCTGCACGATGCACTGTGTGGCTCCCCAGAGCCTGGCAGTGCTCGGAGGTATGCGCACACACACGTGCACACGCACTCACCCCAATCCGAGTGTGCACAACTGCCGGGACCTTCCTTTGCCTGGTGGCTCCCAAATGGCTCTGTGCATCTGCTGATGTGCCCAGGAAGGTGACAGAGGAGCTGTGCAGGTGACAGCCACAGCGGGTCAGGTAGCCAGACCATGAGGGACTCATTAGCTGCCACTTGATTTATCAAGAGGGCATTATGGCTTTGGGAGCTGACATCTTTTTGGATTGCAAATAGGAGAGGAGGAAACTGTACCCTGTGAAAAGATTGATTAAATCCTAATTAACCTCTTTTCTCAGATAATGAAAGCACTTCAGTGAGCTGGATAAACACGATGCGCATCAGTTGCTCTCCTGGCGAAGCAAGGGGTAATTGAGAGAGCAATATCCATTACTGATGTTGTGACAGGAAAGGTTTTCCTTTCAGAGCAAAAGGCTTGGTGCAGGATGGATGGTACTCAAAGAGGAAGGAAAAAAAAAAGGCCATATTCTTTTATCCCAGGAGTTAAATTCCTTTGGTTTGGATACCCAGACCAAAGAAATAGAGAAACAACTCGTGCCTTTGTATCTAGAGATGAGCAAGTAAAGAAATACAAAACCATAAATTGAATTATGTACACTGGAGGGAGGGACTAACTCAGCTGCGTGCAGTCGCTGCTCTTTGCTCTGAAGGCCAACTTTTACAGGTTCTGGGAAAAATAATCTATAAATATTGCATATTTGCCATGAAATCCAGAGATGAAACTGGAAAACCACAAGGGAAGAAGGCATGTTTTTCTGGTCCATGTTAAGATTTACAGGGTCGCCCTCCACCCTAAGGCCAGGCGCCACTCTTTCACAAGGAGCTCAGTCTTGCCAAGAGGTTTGCTTTTCCAAAGGTAAGTACTTTTAAAGAGAAAATCAGGTGAGAGGGCTGCTCAGTGGAGGCAGCTCAGCTTTTATTGCCATAGAGTGATTTCCACTCCTTCTGGCCCTGCATGTAAGACACAACTTATTTTTCAAGTTATAAGGTCAGCATGGGGATTTCAGTGTGAATATGACTGTGCTTGCTGTTTTGTCTTCCTCCCTTTGCTTTTGATGCTTGCCTTTTTTTGTTTGGCTTTCTTTACCCAAACCAAAGTGTGCTTGGAGGACTTCTCCATCTGTTGGCCCCAGGGTGTCCAGTGTTCACCTTCAAAAGTGAACAGACACCACCTTTGCTGTTGGATTTTGTATCTGTAGCCTCTATATTTGCAAATTCTGTGTTCCTTCTGGTCTCTTACATCAATGGCAACCTGCAGGTTGGAGATCCATGATGACCTGCTAGGTTTGGGCTGGGCTACCCACGTCAAATGGTGCTGCATACAGGCCTGCTGGAGATACTTATGGGTATCTTTACGAACATCTGCCATGCAGAGAGGCAGAACAAGTTGTTTTGTTTGTAGGAATAAGTCCGCTTAAGTCCTACAGATGGAATTTAATCCATTATTTGTGCAACAAACCATTATGGCCTGTAATAGCCTCGGACTGCCGTTAGGCAGCTTTAAAGCTTTAAAGGCACTGTTGTGAAATCTTTGAGTTTTTTTGAAAAGAGAAGATGATTACTCTGGAATGTGCAAAATGTAATAATCCAAGAAAGAGATAGTGAAGTCCTGAGGACTCCGACAAATCCCTGTTTGGGAAATAGAGGTATCAGAACCCTCCCATGCTCTGATTTAATTACATTTCAGAGTTATGAGACCAGAAGGGAAAGGAGGCAGTGTGAGGATGCAGGTTGGTCTTCCCTTGAAGCACAATGGATGTCTCAGGTGGAAAGCGAGGGAGCAGCTGAATGGTGCAAGACAGTGAATGAGCTCAGAGTGGGGATGTTAGTGAGGCAGTGCCAGGTTGGATATTAGGAAATATTTGGTCTCAGAAGGAGTGGTGAGGGACTGGCACAGGCTGCACAGGGAAGTGGTGGAGTCACCGTACCTGGAGGTTCCAGAAAAGGGTGGATGTGTTACTTAGGTGCATGGTTACTGGGCAATAGGGATGGGTGGATGGTTGGGCTTAATGATCTTAGAGGTCTTTTCAAACCTTAATAATTCTACGATTCAGTCTGTGATTTTCTTTTCCAGTTGCAGCATTAGAAAAGCCAGTACTCTCTGAACTGAGCAGTGACACTTCCACTGGGACAGTGTATGCAAGTCCACATTGGTTATCCCAAAAGAGAATCTCAAAGAATAAAGCTGACCTCTGATCTAAAGGTCTTGCTTCAGCAAGGTTTAACTCTACGTACAATTACCCATTTCTACTATGCATAAAGTACATGAAAGCTACATTAGAACTGATGTACCTGGCTCTCTGAGGGCATAGATCACAGGAAAGGACAGACTTTTACACCTGGGTGTAATTGGTGGTGGAGGGGTGAATTGGTGAAGGGAGCAGCTGGGCGGGGAAGATCACCTCATGACATGACCTCCGTCCTACCAACCCTTGCCAACGTCTTGCCAACAGTCATCAAGTCAGATGAATGGGGTAGGAGCCCAGTGAGAACCATTCCTTATAACTTTAAATCCATGCACATAGCACAGAGAAGACCACATCTCTGCCTCAGCCTTTCTAATCTGATATATTTTTCTCCCTCTTTGAGCCACCTGTCTCATCAGATTTTCAAACAGCGAGCTGGGAGGTATTAATCCATACTGCTGCAGGGGCGGATAGAGGTGGAGAGGGAGACTTGAATAATAACTAGTGCTGTGCCATCTGCATTTCCACGCTGACAGAGAACGGCATTATCCATTGAGAAGTGTCATTTAATTTGTTAATCAAAATGAAGAAGGGATTCAGTAATGTCCTTTGCAGTCTAAAATTGCAGCAGTGTCAGTGCTCGTGTCCTGCAGTCCCTAAATCTGCTCAGTCCTTAGCAGCTCCTTGCTACTCCGGATGATTCCTTTCAATTGCATATGGCACCAATGAAAAAGCTCCTGAAAATTAGTTCTCACCTGCTTCTGTTCTGATAATCTATACCTCCTATACAAATCAGTCTTAATGGAGCATTTGAGCCCCAGAGATCTATCATTATAGTTTTAAGTTTCACCTGCTCACAGGCTGTAGCGCAGACTGTATTTTCCTGATCATATACAGAGTAAAATCAAAATCTACAACAGATTGGCAGAGAATAATGAAAACCCTTCTGAAGATGTTCTTGTTAAGAGCCAAACCCCGAGCATTGTTTGGGACCAACCCCAGCAGTGACAACAGTAAGCAGCTCACCACATGGCATCACAATCCCGGAGAACACCTTGTTATCTAAAACCCGTGCAGCCTTTTGGGCTCACAGCTGTTTGTTGCGTATCCTCCTCTGGTTTCTGATCATAGGTAATTCACTGAGACACTCCTGAGATTCAAACTGATTGGAAAAATAGGACAGAGGTCCCAAAGCACATGAGCACATGGGGAGGGGACGGTTCACCCACGGTGCATCTCAGCAGAGACAAAGTGGGATGATCTCAGCTGCGTTTTGAGAAAGTCTGTGCTGGGAGCAGGATTCCCAGCCAGCAGGGTGCCCTATCTGTGGGGCCATCTCAGACTTTCTCCCTAATCCAAGGGGAATTAAGTGAGACCCGAGGACTTGCAGAACTGCTGGTGGAGAGTCCCTAACACTTGCATACCCCGGAGGTGATGGCTTAGATCCAGCAAGGAGAGGGGATTACCAACACATAGCACCGCTCACGTGAAAAAAATGCACGTGTGTAGATGCAAGATTCAAATTCAAGTGATTTCACTGACTCTGAGGGATACAACCTGTGATTTCTGAAGCCAGAAACTGTGAGACTTCACAAACTGAGATCAGTGCCAGTTTGTGGAAATGTTTTTAAGCAGGATATGTGGGGGTTGGACTCAGTGATCTCTCGAGGTCCCTTCCAACCCCTGCCATTCTGTGGTTTCCAAACAATTTGCAGAGGGTTTCATCGGCCCTACCATTTAATTTACCTATTTTTCCCCTCTCTTATTCGTGCAAAGAGGTGGAATTGGTGCAATTGTCAGCTGCCTGTTTGCCATTGGGGCAGCCTGTTCCAGCTCCCTGCCAGCTCACCGCGCCGTTCTTTTCATAACAACACAAACCCCGTTGTTGTAAACCGGGGTGCAGTTGGGTCCTGCAGCCTCTGAATATAGGCATTCCATCTGTCCCAGCAGCAGATTTGTTCAACTATGTCTGAACCTATCACCGCTTGGGGGAAAAACTGCTCTCCGACTCATGTTAATGTATGAATCTAATTGTATCCTCACGCAGTATGCAGCTTTCATTGCCCATTAGGAACATTAACATCATAAACTGAGTCTTGGTAGATGTATGGTCTTTATATACTGCATAATGTCCACAGATCTCTGCTGGCAGCTAAGAAAACACAAAGGAATAGAGGATATTTTGAAGTTTTGTGGAGGCTTTTTTTTTCCTCTCTCTTTGAGATTGAAGTCCAGTGTCTTGGGACCCAGTGACTTTAGATGACCTTCCGTCTCCATAGACTGTACTAAATTTCAGCCCCTGGAGGCTACTCCATACAAAACCTCCTGGCTTTCAAGGGCAGGTGCAAGCAAAGCTTCACTGCGTCACAGATCAAGACCTGTTACTGCCAGAATTAGATTTCACAAATCTCTTTTATTTAATGGGACATCATTAAGGAACAGGACTACACTTGTTGCTGGCGTCTTTAATTAATACAAGTATTAAACCGCTATTAAAATTACAAAACAACAGCATTTCCTTTTCAGCATTTATGCTTACTGAAAAACGGAGCTGTGTGTGTGTGTGAATGGACAAGCACATGAAAGCTGCATTAAAGAAATACAAAGATTGCAGTCGCAGGCACTCAGAAAGGAGGAGATGCTGATACTGAGCATCTGTGCTCATTTACCCAAACCTACTCAGCTCCTCTCTTTCCAATTTCTATGGCAATTGTATTATCCCGTGTTATATTTCTGATACGATCCCCATGTAAATAGGAGGGCTGATTTGAAGGGAAGGCACAGATCTTTGCTGTCTGCTGAATGGCTTTTTAGTGTTTTGCCCTTAGCGTTTACCTTCTGCCTTTTCCCTTGCTCAGGACTCAGTTACATCCCCCAAATTGATTTGTTTCTGGGGTTTTGCAAGAATCCTGGGCACATAAGTGCTCCGAAATCGTCAAGTGCCCCAACAGTATGAGGGGATGGGGGTATTCCAGCTTTACAGATGGGAAATGGAGGCACGGGAAAATGAAGCCAATGAATTCCGCTAACCACGGGCTGTCTCATCTGAGATGTGTAGGACTTTTTTGCATACTCCAGCTTGCACAACTCCATATAGCCATGCATGCACCTCCTTTCCCCCTGAACACTCCACTTACCGCTCATACAGCTCAGATTGATTGGAGTTTGAGAGATAGATGGAGGGGCATGGCTGAGCTGTCTCAATGCTCCCATACAACAAGGAGAAGAGGGTGGAATTGCTGCTGAGCAATTGCTGTGCCAGGGCTGGTGCTAAGGCTACGCAATGTGCCTCAGTCACCTCTTCCCCTCTCTCTGCTCTCCTTGTGTGAGAGTGACCGGAGAGACTGGGGGAAGAAAAGAGACTCATGCCAACCAACTTTCCCTATGTTGAAGGCTTGGGCAAAGCTGCAAACCCCATATAGGGGTGTAGAATCTATTCCTCGCCCTAAGTCCCCCCTCACCTTGTAGCTCCCCATATGAACATTGGAAAGGAGAGCTCTGAGAACCGGTGCTGCTGGAAGCACTGCTCAGCTCCTGCCCGGGGATCCAAGTGGGTCTCTGAGCCCTTCCCTATGAGATTCAAGGAGTGGTGGATGTTTGCAGGTAGCCTGGGAGGACCTGCACGTGTTTGTGTCGGGGTTCTGTGTGAGCCTGTGCTGAGCATCACCTCGGGATGAACCCTTCCCTTCCAACATTTCAAACTGAAAAAACCCAAACTTAAGAAACCAAACTCCAGAGGCACTGCTGACATTCAGTAAAAAACGTTAAAAATTTTTATTTACAGGGTAAAGTACAATTATTTTTTTTTTAAAAAAAGAACCCACTTTGATAAGAGGCATAATAATAGAATAAAGCTCTTTATGTACAAAAATACAATTTTCATATGAATGAACATCTTGAATAAATTAAAGCGGCCCAGTGGCTCAATACCCCGTGTGTGCTCCCGCTCTGAAGCAGGACCGCCTCGCTGGGGGTCAGCATCTATAATGCATGAGGCCGTCGGGTGAGGGTCCCATCGGGCGCGGTGCTGGGACTCCCGGGAGGGGCTGAGCCGCCCCGGGAGCGGAGGGGGGGGGGAGCTGAGAGGGGGGGGCGGCAGCGCGCTGAGCCCCGTGCTGCGCCCCGGGCCGCATCGGCCCCCTAAGCCTTTTCATCGCATTGTCAG